>WNWK01012801.1:43838-57982 GCA_009830355.1 Cherax destructor | reverse complement strand
GTGTGCATGACGTTCTCGACGGTCTTTGTAGAGATGGTCTTCACTGGGATGTCTTCACATTCGTCTGATAACAAGGACAAAGAGTTGCTGGTTTTCACAGCAGTCTCCAGGACCTTCTTTAACTTCAGCTTTGTCCCTTCAGATCCGACTAGCATCCATTCGTTGGTCTGATCATCGGCGACATTGTTCCGGGGATAATCCTTACATATACCCTTCAATCGTTGAATTTCTCTTCTAGCTTCCGTTAATTCCACCTTAAGTTGGAGATATAGCTGCTCGTAGTCGAGGGAAGCCATCATCCAATCTCAGGTAGCTAAGAACGGAGAGCACAGTAGAAAAGTCTTCACAGAGCAAAGATGGTTCAGTCCACAGAGAGTACACTAGACACGTCCTCACTGAGCTAAGTACAGGTCGCCACTGAGGAGAAACAATTCTGGAACATGTATAATACATGTTCGGCAGGCTGGCTGGTTGGGTGGCCAGCTGACTGGCCGGCTGGCTGGCTGGCTGATTTGCTTTGGCTGTCTCTTATCACCTTCTGTCTGTCTGTATCTATCTCTGTCTATCTGTGTCTCTATCTCACAGATACACATAAATATACAGTGGTCCCTCGGTTTTCGTGCATCTCCAAACTCGAACATTTATGTAAGTGTATTTTCGTAAGTGCTGTTGCAAGTGTATTTTTGGGGGTCTGAAATAGACTAACCTACGTGACATTATTTCTTAAGGAAGTAAATTCGTCCGGTAATGGCACTTGAGCAGCATTCTGGAACGAATTTTCGGCGAAAACCGAGGGACCACTGTAGTTATAAATAGTGTAAATTACCTAGGATAACCCAAAAAAATCCAGACAAAGTGCTATACTATGTTTGTAGATATAAGGCATAATAAGCATGACTGGCAAGTAATACACATTTTTACTTGTTCAGGAATCAGACATGATGACTCTGCATCGTGTGTAATACCTGTTGGTTCATGAGCGGCTCTCTCTCTGAGACAGAGACAGGAAGACAGAAACACAGGCAGACAGAAAGACAGATAAGCAGAGACAGAGATAAACATAGACAGAGCTAGACAGACAGACAGACAGACAAATAGACAGATAGAAACAAACAGATAGACAGAACCAATAGACAGACATGTTTATGTGTAACTGTGAAAAATAAAACCAAGGCAGTGCATGATCATCAAATGTTATTCCACTGCTGCACTACACTCATCTTACACCATGTTTCAAGGAGTTTCATATATACTCCAGCATTTCTAAAACATTGCTGGGACCTGGCGAAAAAGGCAAAAATCATTTCTTATTTATAAATACATTTTTCTTATTTAAAAACCCGTAACAAAAAAATTGGGGTGGTTTTTTGGGGGCTGGAATGAATTAATGGCATTTCAATAAATTTCAATGAGGAAAATTGATTTGATGTACAGTGGACCCTCGAAAATAGGCTCCCTTAAATATAGGCGAATTTGAAAATAGGCCACTTTTTTCGGCAAAATATTGGCTTGATATTCGTCCGTTGTCTTAAAAATAGCCGCCTGGGCACATAAACACCACATTGAGCGTCAGTGTGCCATTGTTTACCAGCGAGTGACTGCCACCCAGGCATTCATACCATACATTTTGTCATTATTCCATTGTTTTTAGTGCTTGCAACTGCTAAATAAGCCACCATGGGCCCAAAGAAAGCTTCTAGTGCCAGCCCTGTGGTAAAGAGTGTAGCAGGGATGCAGGGAGTGTAGCAGGGATGCAGCAGGAAGCAAGGACTGTGTACCTGAAGTGTTAATGGAAGGGGATTTCCCTTCCAAACACTAGCAACACCTCCTTCCTCTCCCCTCCTTCCTTCTTCCACACATCAACAACTCTTCAATAAAGGTAAGTGTCAATTTATTATTGTTTTATACTATATATCTCATTGTTTTCTGTGTAGATAAATGTACATTTCATGTAAAAAAAATATTTTTTAAATACTTTTGGGTGTCTGGAACGGATTAATTTGATTTACATTATTTCTTATGGGGAAAATGGTTTTGAAAGTCATCCATTTTGAAAATAGGCAGACTCTCAGGAACGGATTATGGATGATTTTCAAGGGCCCACTGTACGAGCAAATTGAGTTACGAGCTCGGTCACGGAACGAATTAAACTTGTAAGTCAAGGTACCACTGAACTCAATTCTCTTGTACTCATTGTAACTCATCTAATGACCATATGAACTTTTATCGCCTTATTCATCTTATGTTAATTTTAAGTTTGCTCGAAATGCTCTACATACAAAGGGGCTTTTGGCATGTACATCCAACTATTATATCCCTATGTACAACAATGTATCATGTCAAAATATACATTATTATTATATTATTATTATTACATTATTATTATTATTATTATTATTATTATTATTATTATTATTATTATATTGAGTGATTTTTGTGTGCAAGTTTGGTACTGTATTAATGTTGATGGAATTACCGACAATATGTTCGGTAAAAGAACACAAGTGCAACTAATGTGACATTTTATTGTTTATTGTGGCAACGTTTCGCTCGCCTTGATAAAGCTCCTGGAGAGCGAATGTTGCCACAATAAAATGTCACATTAGTTGCACTTGTGTCCTTTTTCCTAACAAGTTTGGTACTAATCCTTCTAGGATTTTCCAAGTGTATATAATCATGTATCTCTCCTGCCTGCATTCTAGGGAGTACAGATTGTGAGGAACTTCAAGGGTTCCCAGTAATTGAGGTGTTTTATCGCAGTTATGTGTGCCGTGAAGGTTCTCTGTACATTTTCAAGGTCAGCAATTTCACCTGACTTGAAAGGTGCTGTTAGTGTGCAGCAATATACCAGCCTAGATAGAAGAAGCGACTTGAAGAGTGTCATCATGGGCTTGGCATCCTTAGTTTTGAAGGTTCTCATTATCCATCCTCTCAGTTTTCTAGCAGATGCGATTCATACAATGTTGTGGTCTTTGAAGGTGAGATCCTCTGACATTATCACTCCCAGGTCTTTTATATTAGTTTTTCTTTCTATTGTGTGGTTGGAATTTGTTTATTTGTTTAATACTCCGATATAGTTTTAATTTCCTCACATTTTCCATATCGGAGTAATTGAAATTTCTCATCATTGAACTTCATATTGTTTTCTGCAGCCCGTTTAAAGATTTGGTTGATGTCCGCCTGGAGTCTTGCAGTGTTTTCAATGGAGGACACTGTCATGCAAATTCAGGTGTCATCTGCAAAGGAAGACATGGTGCTGTAGCTTACATCCCTGTCTATGTCAGATATGAGGATGAGGAACAGGATGGGAGCTAGTACTGTGCCTTATGGAACAGAGCTTTTCACTGTAGCCGCCTCAGACTTTACTCTGTTTACTACTACTATTTGTATTCTATTTGTTAGTAAATTATAGATCCATCTGCCACATTTTCCTGTTATTCTTTTATCACACATTTTGTGCACTATTACACTATGGTCACATTTGTCAAAGGCTTTTGCAAAGTCTGTGTATACTACATCTGCATTTTGTTTGTCCTCTAGAGCATCCAGGACCTTGTCATAGTGGTCCAGCAGTTGGGACAGGCAGGAGCGACCTTCTCTAAACCCATGTTGCCCTGGGTTGTGTAACTGATGGGTATCTAGATGGGTGGAGATCTTGCCTCTTAAAACCCTTTCAAAGATTTTTATGATATGGGATGTTAGTGCTATTGGTCTGTAATTCTTTGCTATTGCTTTATTGCTCATTTGTGGAGTGGGGCTATGTCTGTTGCTTTTAGCTCCTGTAGGATGACCCCTGTGTCCATGCTCCCTCTCCATAGGATGTTAAAAGCTCATGATAGGGGCTTACCCCCTTTCATTTTACCCACTGCCCCACGAACTTCCCCCACACTCACAACTGGCTCTTCCTCACTCCTACAAGATGTTATTCCTCCTTGCCCTATAACCGAAATCACAGCTTCCCTATCTTCAGCAACATTTAACAATTCCTCAAAATATTCCCTCCATCTTCCCGATACCTCTGACTCTCCATTTAACCACTTAACTGTCCAAACGTAGATCTACGTTCTCTCGCGTAGCGCTCCAAATGTAGATCTACGTTTTTTTTACCTGCTTTCTTATGGAGAAAATCAAGGTCGGAGCGCTAGCGGTAAGAATGTAGATCTACGTTTGGACAGTTAAGGGGTTAATAACTCTCCTCTCCTATTTGTAACGGTCAAATCCATTCGTTCCCTAGGCTTCCTCAACTTATTAATCTCACTCCAAAACTTTTTCTTATTTTCAACAAAATTCGTTGATAACATCTCACCCACTCTCTCATTTGCTCTCTTTTTACATTGCTTCACCACTCTCTTAACCTCTCTTTTTCTCTCCATATACTCTTCCCTCCTTGCATCACTTCTACTTTGTAACAACCTCTCATATGCTAACTTTTTCCACCAATCGCTCTTCTTACCTCCCGCACCCACTTTCCTATAACCACAAACTTCTGTTGAACACTCTAACACTACATTCTTAAACCTACCCCATACATCTTCAACCCCATTGCCTATACTCTCACTAGCCCATCTATCCTCCAATAGTTGTTTATATCTTACCCTAACTGCCTCCTCTTATAGTTTATAAACCTTCACCTCTCTCTTACTTGTTGCTTTTATTTTCCTTATATCCCATCTACCTTTTACTCTCACTGTAACTATAACTAAAAAGTGATCTGATATATCTGTGGCCCCTCAACAGTCTTTTATCTACCAATACATAGTCCAACAAACTTCTGTTATTACGCCCTACATCATATCTTCTGTACTTATTTATCCTTTTTTTCTTAAAATATGTATTGCCTATAACTAAACCCCTTTCTATACAAAGTTCAATTAAAGGGCTCCCATTATCATTTACACCTGGCACCTCAAACTTACCTACCACACCCTCTCTAAATGTTTCTCCTACTTTAGCATTTAGGTCCCTTACCACAATTACTCCCACTTGGTTCAAAAGTTCCTATACATTTGCTTAACATCTCCCAAAATCTCTCTCTCTCCTCTACACTATGTACTCTCTTCTCCAGGTGCATACACGGAATGATCAGTAATAACATAATTTCTCTTGTATACTGAGTGTTAGGTTATTAGCTAAAATATAGTGGATTAACATTATGTACAGAAATCGACAATCCACCTTCCAATCATCTCCTTTGTTACAACCCTAATTATGTGGGCAAATAGATTCATTCATAACCAAATACTGCTTACTACTTCAAGGAGTTTCCACATATATCTGTTGGCCCTAATTTCTCTCAACTTCCATGTGGCCAAATGTATCTATTTACTGCTAGGTGAAGATGGACAGCAAATGTAAGGAAACATGCCCATACATCTTGTCACTCCATGGAATATCACCTGGAGCCTTCACACTTATTCCCAATCTATCCCTCATACATTCCATACAGCAATTTACACTTGCCTTTTTATTCTGGGCCCTGGCAGGTATGTGTCCCATGCTGTTTTAACTTTTTGGTCGAAGTTAATACTGTAATGATGCCTGATCAACTTTTAGCAGAGAAAGTGTGTTTTATTGAAGATGGGTTCCCAGCCAAATCTTTTTTTTCTTTATTACATGGAATGTTTGTACCTCTATACTGTAAGTGATAGTCATAACATTACTATGCTATTGTACTTTATATTGAATATAAATCTTGTAGGCAGACAAAATATTAACCTTAAAATCTTTATTCCAGTTGTAGAAAGGTTTCCTGTATTCACACAAACATCACTGGCATAACATTGTGATGTCTGAGAGTGGAACTCCATCTCAAAATCCAGATTTCATTGGGAAAATGGATCATAAACACCATCGCTACCCTTGTTGTATTGTGTGGACCCCACTACCTTTATTAACGTAAGTTATCAGTAATCTCTATATCCATTTTTGCTTTTTTATTTTTGGTATGCTTAATATTTATTGTAGTTATTTTTATTTGTGAAATGTAGTTTTTCTTTTTTTTTCTTTGGTGACCATTTCCCACCACAGCAGGATGACCCAAAGAAGAAATGCATTCGCCATCATTCATTTTGTTACTGTCTTGCCAAAAAATGTGCTGACATCAAAATTCAGATTACCCATTAGAGTACAAACAATGCCCTTTTTGCCCTCCCCTTACCTCATGGACTCAAATCCTTCTAACTGGTTGCCTTGTATCCCTTCATAAATGTTAGCTTGCTCACACACCAACAGCACATCATGTCATAAAAGTCACTTGTCTCCATTTACTCCAATCTAACACACTCACAGAAGTCTGTTGGAAGTTCAAGCCAGTAGCACTTCAAAACTTATCCCCCCTCTCCCTTCACCTCTTCCTAGATGACGCCTACTTTTTATTTCCTCCTCTCCAGATTTACAGTGGAACCCCGAGTTTCGAACATAATCCATTCCAGGAGCTTGTTCTAAACTCAAAATGTTCGAAAGTCGAATTAATATTTCCCATAAGAAATAATGGAAATACAATTAATTCGTTCCTGCTGTCAGGAGGCATGACAAAATAGTACTTCACTATGACGCTATTATCAACTCGACAGCTTATTTATCTATCACAATTCATCTAATATGACATAATAAACAATATAAATAACATAAAAACCTGATATACACTCTAGAATGAATAAAATATGTATGTCATTTCTCCATGGGGAAGTGGAACAGAATTCTTCCTCCGTAAGCCATGCGTGTCGTAAGAGGCGCTAAAATGCCGGGAGCGAGGGGCTAGTAACCCCTTCTCCTGTATATATTACTAAATGTAAAAGGAGAAACTTTCGTTTTTCCTTTTCGGCCACCCCGCTTCGGTGGGAAACGACCGATGTGTTGAAAGAAAGAAGATGTATGTCATTACGAATGTGGTGGCGGGCATTCTTGGTCCAGCTATGAAAACATCTTCCCATTCTTTCCTCCTTCATACGTGTTAGTATAAGAGAAAACGGAGTTTGTAATGCTAGCTGCATTAGATCACTTCTTTCTTAAGAAAACCATAATGTACAAATGAACAGGTGTACATACACCATTTACATACCTTGCAGAAGATAGGCAGTGCGGCTTATGCTGTCAGGAGTTTATTTTGTTTCGTCCTTTTTCTATCGCTTAATCGCTACACTCTTAATGCTACACTTTGTCACTGAACTAAACTGCTTTAACCCTTTGACTGTCGCAACCCCTAATCCTGAGTGCTCTCCTGTTGTCGCAAAATTTTTGAAAAAAAAAAAATTATTTTTTCTTATGAAATGATAGAGAATGTTTTCCCGATGGTAATGACACCAAAAGTATGAAATTTGATGGAAAATTTACGGAATTACGCTCTAGCAAAGTTAGTGATCTTGGCGATATATACGCGTCGGCAATTTCGCCGACTTTGAGCCCTATTTTCGGCTAATTCCATTATTCCAGTTGACCAAACTCATAGCTATTTCTTTAGAACTCCATTTGTTCTATCGATTGAGTACAAGAAACCACCAATTTACCGATTTCAACTACCCAATAAAGTGGTCAGAAATTGCCAATTTGGCCAATTTCATGCAAAATAAAGTTGTCAATTTCAAAATAGGGTATAGAATAAACAATGCAGACATTCCTGGCACTAAAATAAGATGTTATCTGTTTATTAGTCACGTATTTAGGCCCCTCTTATATTACTCTTGCTTTCTATTTTGATTTTTTATTCACACAAAAAATAGAAGATTTACCATTATACAGACTATTGCATTATTGTAAAAATGGTATAAATAATATCAGTGCACTTGTGAAAGAATATTAGACTCACCAATTGATGTGTATTAGATGCGTTGCGTGATATGTTTACTCTTGATATGTGGGGCAGCGGGCCTCCAGCAGCAACAGCCTGGTTGACTAGGCAAGCACCAGACAAGCCTGGCCCATGGCTGGGCTCAGAGAGTAGATAAACTCTCGAAACTCTTCAAAGGTATATCAAAGGTTGTACATTTGCAAAAATCAAACATTTCCCCTACTTTGAACTCAATTTCAAGGTCGTTTTCATCATGAAACTAATCAAAATTATCTATATTTCTGTAGTATGTTCCATTCTATCAAAGAGACCATAAAAAAAGAGAATACAACCATAAATACTATATGAAAATACACCTCAAAGACGGCGTTTTAATCCAAAAACACGGTTGGAGTTTTTTTCTCTCATTATGCACTGCGTGCTGAAGGATTTTTTTATACAGCGCACACTGACCACACAGACCCATTCTCTTATATGTGGGCCTACCAGCTTTCTCCCACTTGATTTGAAGCCGCTAGAATTTGTGAGTACAGTGGACCCTCGGCTAACAATATTAATCCGTTACAGGAGCTAGACCTTTACCCGAAAAAATTGTTATTTGAAACCTTATTTCCCATAAGAAATAATGTAAATACAATTAATCCGTTCCAGACATCCAAAAATATTCACAAAAAATTAATTTTTTAAAGAATAACTATAGTTTTACATACAGAAAACACACATAAATACTACATACAATAAATAACAAAAAGACACAATACCGTGACTGGAACAATACACACACAACCCGCACATATAAAAGAGAGGAGCTTACGACGACGTTTCGGCCCGACTTGGACCATTTACAAAGTCACACTAACACACCCTTGCGGGCCGCTAGCCTCATTGCAGTGCTCCTCTAGTATATGACTGTCTCCACTACTACTATTACTACTACTACCACTTCCACTACTTACTCCATTATTACCCCACTCTCTGGTACCCTTCCCTGTCTGCCTGCCTATAAATACCACTTCCCCCATCTTTGTGTGTTAGTGTGACTTTGTAAATGGTCCAAGTCGGGCCGAAACGTCGTCGTAAGCTCCTCTCTTTTATATGTGCGGGTTGTGTGTGTATCTACATACAATATTTAATTTATAAATAAATATTGGAATAAACATTTAAAATAGCATTTACTTACCTTTATTGAAGAGACTTGCTGGCATCTGGAAGATAGGGAGGAGGAGTGAGGGAGTGCTTAGTGTTTGGAAGGGGAATCCCCCTCCATAAAGACTTCAGGTAACAAGTCCTTATCTGGGGTTACTTCCCTTCTTGGTCTTTTAATGCCACTAGGACCAGCTTGAGAGTCACTAGAAGCCTGTCACACAAAATAACTGTCCAGAGTCCTCTGTTTCTGGCGCCTGTTTAACATTTTCCTGAAGTGCAACATGGCTCTGTCACTGAACTGGTTGCACAGATGGCTCATTTCAGCTTGCTCAGGGTGGGTTTGTTCAACAAATGTTTGCAACTCAATCCACTTTGAACACATGTTTCTAAGCACTGAAGAAGGCACCTCCTTCACTCCCTCTTCCTCCTCCTGTGAAGCAATAACCTCAGCTCTGGTCTGATGCTGTTCCACTTCCAGCTCTTGCAGCTCTTCAGTTGTTAGCTCTACCCTGTGGTCCTCCACTAACTCTTCCACATCCTCACCACTCACCTCCAACCCCAGGCTGTTCCCCAATGCCACAGTATCTTTCACAATATCTTCCACAACAGGCACAGTGTCGTCAGGGTCAGGGTCAGCCTCAAATCCTTCAAAATCCCATGGTGACTTATTTCACAGTGACAATCACTAAACCACTAAAAAAGACAACAAATGTATTGTGAATGTTTGAAAGAGCGCGCTGGGTATTGTTCACTCAAGTGTAAACAATGCTGGACTGGCGTCCTGGGAGGAGGTGCGCAAGCGCAGAGCGGGCAGACAGGTCTTGTACGTATTGCTAACCGAGTAAATATCGCTACCTGAGAAAAATATTGACCGTAAAAAGCAACCGTTAACCGAACAAATCATTATCTGGAATGATCGTTAACCGAGGGTCCACTGTATATATACGTCCGAAACAGTGGCTCGTAAGATGTATATATACGACCGAAACAGTCAAAGGGTTAAACTCCACAACTTGCGCCTGTGCTGGTGTGCAGGAACACATTAAAATCACGAAGAGTGTGTTATTAGTCTTGAAGATGCCATATTAACCCTTTGACTGTCGCAACCCCCAATCCTGAGTGCTCTTTTGTTGTCGCAAAATATTCGAAAAAAAAAAAAAGTTCTTATCAAAATGTTAAGATTATTTTTCTGATTGTTTTTATCCTAATTTTTTTTTTTTGTGATCAATACTTACGGAGATATGGAGGCTTCAAGTTGACTCAAAATAAGCCGATGACAGCAACATCGACGACTTCCAGTTGGCCGGTAATCGTTTTTTTTTTTTTTTTTTTTAAGTGGTTTTCTTATTTTTTTTTTTTTTTTTTTCAAATAACTTTTATGGACTGTGAGACCAATATAAGTGCTGTTTTTCAAATATTCACTCGCTAATTCTTATATAATAATGCCATAAAGTTTGTTATCACTAGTTTGTTTACAAAACATATTTACAACAATGTACAATGTAAAATTATGTTTATAACTATTGTTCACTCATATATATACACATATTGAGTCACTGCATGGGCGTCTTTTTGTATGTGCACAGACATAACACCTCTTCTGAGCCTTTTTCTTGCAAGCAGTAGCAGGCAGTTTTGTTAGGAAGTGTTCACCATGCCTCAGACGAGAGGGTAGTTGTTGGTAATTTCGTGGGCGGTTTTCTATTGCAGGTGGTGTTTCTTGGTACTTGGTGATTATTTGCCTAATGACAGACAAACAAAATTCGCCATATGGTGGTTTGTTTGTGGTCTTCAACTTATAAACATTATAAGCATTGAGCGGGGAAAGGTCCAGAATGTGAAAAAAGAGTTTTATGTACCACTTATAACTCTTTCTAACACAATCAGCAAACCCAATTTGCATGTCACATTTGTCCACTGAACGCATATTGAGAGTGTAGTCCATCACAGCTGCAGGTTTTAGAATGGGTTCATCGGTCTCTCTATTCACTCTGCCACTGTCTGCCATTTCATTAGGGTGAATTGATGACAACAGTGTGACATCTCATTTGTCATGCCACCGAACTGCCATGATATCATTGGCAGCAAACGCCCGCACCTCACCTCTACGAGTGCCTGCATTGAACCTAGGCATATGCTTACGATTTGCACGAACTGTTCCGCACACATCTGTCATGTTCACTCGCAAAAAATCACTGAGGGAGGGGTTTGTGTACCAGTTATCAGTATATAATATATGCCCCTTGCCAAGATATGGTTCCATCATTGTTCTAACCACATCACCAGAGATACCCAGTAACTTCCTGGTATCTTTCAATGTATTACTTCCAGTGTACACAATAATATCCAATACAAGACCACTGTAGCAATCACAAAGCACAAACAACTTTATACCAAAGCATTTCCTTTTGCTTGGTATATACTGCTTGAATGACAGTCTACCTTTGAACAGAATCAGTGACTCGTCAATAACAAGCTTCCTGAAGGGATAAAAATACATATTGAATTTCTCTTTCAGATACAGAAACATTCCTAATCTTATATAACCTGTCGGTTCTGTCAGGCCTGGTTTTGTCTGAAAAATGTAACATGCGTAGAAGTAGCACAAATCGATTCACTGGTATAATATCACTGAAAGCTGGTGTTGCAATCAATCTGTCTGTTGACCAATATGATTTGATATGGTGCTTATACACATGGGGCATAAGCATTATTGTGGCAAAGAAAAGATACATCTCAGCCACAGTTGTCTCCTTCCACTGGTGTAGACGTGATTTTGGTGAAAGAATTGTGTTTGCCATTTTGTAATCGAAGTATCTGTTGCTTTCCCTGATAGTATTGTCTATCAGGGGTTCGTCAAAGAATAACTGGAAACATTCCAGTTCAGTGGCATTGTTCCCAAGTGGACAAGATGGGCGTAATCCACTGTGACTTTCATCAAACTGATGGGGATTGGGAATAAAATTCGCAGCTTCCTGCCAATCCCAGGTGCGGTCTGCTGGTGGGTACTGGATATTTACAGGTGGTTGTGGGGGTTGTGGAAGTGGAGGTTGTAGTTGTGGGGGTTGGTGGGTGGGTGAGGGTTGCCTTTGTTGTAACTGAGCTGACTCTGCGGTGTGGGTGCCAGCATGGTCCACCACGCGTGGCACCACCACCACTACCAGTTGCATGCACATTTCTCATACCAATTGCAATGCTCTCATCTTCATTTTCACCATCACTTCCTGTTGTATGCCCACGGGATGTACTCCGAGATGTACTCCGAGATGTACTCCTAACCCTTGGAAGAGCATATGGCACACTACCAGAGCGCATATACCGTCATATATACTGACGCTTCACTGGTGAATATTCCCCTTCACTCGCACTACTGGAACTATTTCGAAGGGCTTGGAGTTCATAGTCACTATCACTATCATCACCATTGCTCACATCTGAGTCCGGGATATGAGTAAATAGGAGTTTCCGCCTTCATTCAGGTACAACTGGCTGTGAACAAGAAGCCACAGCACCAGAGGTGGACGGCTGTGGGTCGTCTGGGTTTTCCTCACTTATACCGGTATTATGGTCACTAGTTTCGGTCACAACCTCCTCAAAACCTTGAAAGTCACCTTCACTGACACCCCCATCACTGTTAGAACTGTCACTGATGAATAAATGTGTCCCAATTCGCCGAGGAGTAAGGTGTTTCTTGCTGCGAGGCATGGTGGAGAAGGTGTACTGAAATGGTGTTCCCACAATGCACCACTAGGTGCCCGATTTTTTTCCTACTGCGCACACTGACCGCGCAGACCCATTCTCTCATCCCTAGGCCTACCAGCTGTTTCCCACTTAATTTGAAGCCGCTAGAATTTACGCGTACTAGTACGGTACCAACCCCTGCTCGTAAAACGTACTAGTACGGCACCGACCCTGAAAGGGTTAAGACTGCCTCTACCACTGCCTCTCTCTACCACTGCCTCTACCACTGCCTGCCTCTACCACTGCATCTCTCTACCACTGCATCTCTCTACCACTGCCTGCCTTTACCACTGCCTCTCTCTACCACTGCCTGCCTCTTCCACTGCCTCTCTCTATCACTGCCTCTACCCCTGCCTGCCTCTACATCTGCCTGCCTCTACCACTGCCTGCTTCTACCACTGCCTGCTTCTACCACTGCCTGCCTCTACCATTGCCTCTCTTTACCACTGCCTCTACCCCTGCCTGCCTCTACCATTGCCTCTCTCTACCACTGCCTCTACCCCTGCCTGCCTCTACCATTGCCTCTCTCTACCACTGCCTCTACCCCTGCCTGCCTCTACCACTGCCTGCAAATTTCGTACTTTTTGTTTTATTACCTTCAGAAAAAAGATTCTTTACCATTTCATAAGAATTTTTTTTTTTTTTTAAATTCTTGGACCCTGGTGCACACTTTGAAATTTGGCCTCTGGACCCTGAAAGGGTTAAATAACTAAATACCTTAATAACCCCTCCTTATCCCTCTGAATTATTCAGTCATACACTGCCCTATGTCATTAATTGGTTCCAAGATCTGTGACGTAACCTGTTTTTTGACATAAACCGGATATAATACCTTAAAAATGCCTTAAAATGATGACAAACACTGTAAAACTAGTGTAAATAACTTGAGAGAATACAGTAGGGCCCCACTTATACGGCAGGTTAGGTTCCAGGCTACTTCCGGAAAGCAGACATCGCCGAAAGCAGAACGCCATTTTTTCCCACTTATAAATGCATATAAATGCCAGATAAGTTTACACTAACATATATTAAGTTAGCAATAGAACTAGGCATTAAAAACAATAAAAGTAAAATACACACACAGTACACCCATTACTTACCTTAAAATATTTGTAGTATACTAATGTAGGGTGAGAGGTGAGTTTTATTTGTAGGAAGTCAGGTATGGGAGGTATGATAGCCAGCCAGGTCAGCCCACCCCACCCCACCCACACGTAATATACTACGACATATAATTAAAGCGCCCCAGAGCGATAAAATACATATACAGTACCTGAAGTTTACCTGGATAGGGTTTCAGGGGTCAACGCCCTCACAGCCCGGTCTGTGACCAGGCCTCATGGTGGATCAGGGCCTGATCAACCAGGCTGTTACTGTTGGCCGCATGTAAACTGATGTATGAGCCACAGCCCGGCTAGTCAGGTACTGATTTTAGGTGCTTGTCCAGTGCCTGCTTGAAGACAGCCAGGGG
>WNWK01012801.1:0-34599 GCA_009830355.1 Cherax destructor | reverse complement strand
TTTCTGGCCAGGTACTTTTGTCTCTATTCTGTGTCATTCCCTGCAGCTTCACTTCTAAGATCCGGATCTTGGCTTCTGCTTTTTTTGACTTGCATTTCCCATTTTCTACTCTCCTCAGCTATCTTCTTCTCCATTCCCTCACTGATCACCAGTATCTTCCTCTCCCATTCCTTTTTCCTTTTTTTGAGTTCCTCCTCGGTGATCACCAATATCTTCCTCTCCCATTCCTTTTCCCTTTTGAAGATTTCCTCCTCCCACTGTGGCCTTCCCGTATCGGCCATCATCCTCCTTGTTGACACCCCTCTCCCTGAGCCGCCCATATTCCCACGGTGTGCCCTTGTGGATGTATTGAGAGTATCAGAAGAAGGGAGAAAGAAGAGGGATAGGGAAGGGGGTGAGGGAGAAAGGAGAAAGGATAGGGAAGGGGGTGAGGGGAAGAGAGATAGCTTAGAGGTAGTGTGGAAGAGGGTGGATAGAGAGATAGAGAGGGAGAGGGGGAGAGGGAGGTAGAGAGATAGAGATAGGTAGAGGGAGAGAGTCTCAGAGTGTGGCTCGTAAGCCAGCAGGTATTATACACGATGCAGAAGTAACGATGTGTATTACTTGCCAGTCATGCTTATTTATGTCTTATATCTACAAGCATTGTATACTACTTTGCCTGGAATTTTTGGTTTTTCCTAGGTATTTTACAATATGTATAATTGTACTTATTTGTATATGTGAGAGAGAGAGATATAGGACATATAGATAGACAGACAAAGATATAGACAGACAAAGATATAGACAAAGATATAGAGTGTGGCTCGTAAGCCAGCAGGTATTATACAAGATGCAGAAGTAACGATGTGTATTACTTGCCAGTCATGCTTATTTATGTCTTATATCTACAAGCATTGTATACTACTTTGCCTGGAATTTTTGGTTTTTCCTAGGTATTTTACAATATGTATAATAACTGTACTTATTTGTATATGTGAGAGAGAGAGAGAGATATAGGACATATAGATAGACAGACAAAGATATAAACAGACAAAGATATAGACAGACAAAGATATAGACAGACAAAGATATAGACAGACAAAGATATAGACAGACAAAGATATAGACAGACAAAGATATAGACAGACAAAGATATAGACAGACAAAGATATAGACAAAGATATAGACAGACAAAGATAAAGACAGAGATATAGACAGATAGAGAGACAGCCAAAGCCAGCCAGCCTGCCAAATACATAAGAAAGAACACTGCAGCAGGCCTACTGGCCCATGCAAGGCAGGTCCATGTCACCCCCCAGCTTAGACCAATGACCCACCTAGTCAGGTCACATCCTCTGATGGAAGGAGCATAGCATCAGACCTAGTAGCACAAGCTAGTCAGGTCCAACTCACACCCACCCACAGCCACTCATGTATTTATCTAACCTATTTTTACTTTCCTCTTATAAGGGGAGTGTTAATGCGACATGACATCATTGAATCCCTGGTGTTTGCCACACTATTTGCTCTAGCTGGCACTAAATTGAACTGGTGCTCCCACAAGGTACTAAGTGGTCCCATATTTTTTTAATACTGCGCACACTGAGGGCGCAGACCCATTCTCTCATGTCTAGGCGACTCAGGCCTATTGCACTAAATTTAAAGGAATGAAAAATAAAACGTAGATCTACGTTCGGAGCAGTACGTACGTGAACGTATATCTATGTGTGGACAGTTTAAGGGTTAATGCATGTATGTATTGTATAACTTTTATAATGCAATTTTTTTTTATTACAGCATAACTTGTTTTGTGACAATTGTCATTCACACGTCGCCATGGCTCTGAATTTAATGCATTATGATGGTTCTACATCCTGGAACATGGTGAAGCTCTGCTTTCTCATGATGCTACACAGCAAGTATGTCAAGTATGTATTTAATTACTAGTGACATCCTAATGGTAGAGTGTAGGCATATTTCCATACGTTTGTCAATAGATGAGTAAGTTTTAGTGTTGAAATGCCATTTCAGTGAACCCTCTAATTAATGGACTAATAGGGAAACGAAGGTATACGTTATTGCTGATTGTTCAGCTGTCAAAACTTTGCAGCCCAGTCTCTGGACCCATTATGTACCTCTGTAAAGCTTTGACTACTGCCCACAAGATGGGTATGGGGTGCATAATAAAGATGTTAAATTAAACTCCATAGATTCCTAATTGTGTGATTAGGTTTTCATGATCGTAATATAAATAGACAATTCTGAATCAGTGGCCCCTCAGGGAAGGTTCCTTGACGTTGGTGAGGGGCTCTTGATCTTGGGAATTGGATTTGTTCCAGTTCCCTGAATTAAGCCTGAATACCTTCCACATTACCCAACAGGCGCTGCATAATCCTATGGGTTTAGTGCTTCCTGTTGATTATAATAATAATAATAATCTGAATCAGTGGACTTGGTTTTCTGATTCAAAAGACCACCAGACACTGCACGCTCACCCACTCAATCACCCAACATCCAAATTAATATTAAGATATTAATATTAATATTTTTATTTCGTTGCAAGTTACAAGTATACATAGTTACTAATGCAAGGAGAGCCACTGGTATGCCATGGCATTAGGGGCAGCTTATTCTAAAGACTTATTCACTAAGTACTTAATACTAGAGAAATTGACTGAGTTTATTCTAGTTATACATTATTTCAAATTACAATATGATTATACATACTATTAAAAAGACAATACTAGAGAAATTGGTTGAGTTTATTCTAGTTGTATATTTTATTTCAAGTTACAATATGTTGATGCTATACTAGTAAAATAACAATACTAGAGAAATTTATTGAGTTTCTTCTAGTTATATATTTTATTTCAAATTAACAAAATAATGATACTATACTAATTAAAATGACAATATGATATGAAATTGCAACAAGTGTTAAGGAGGATGACAATATAAAACTGAGATTATCTTAAGTAAAATAACATTGGGTTTGAAAGTTTGTTACAGTATGAGTATTTAGTATAGGGTGAGTAGGTGATTTTTGAGAAGAGTCTTGAATTGATTTTCCGACAAGGTTGACTTAATATTTACTGGTAATGAATTCCAGATTCTGGGGCGCTTTATGTGCATAGAATTTTTACATTGGTTAGTATGGACTCGGGGTATGTCAAATAGTGATCTGTGTCTTGTGTCGTGGTCGTGGGACCTATTAAAGTTGTTGAGGAGAATTTTGAGTGGAGGGTTGATATTAGCATGTAGAGTTTTATGCATGTAGAAGGCACATGAATAGGTATGAATATTTTTACGGTGAGTAGTTTTAAAGTTTTGAATATAGGTGGAGTATACTGTCTAGAGTGGGAATTTGTTATCATCCTGACTGCAGCCTTTAGCTGGGTTATGAGTGGTCTAAGGTGATTTAATGTTGTTGAGCCCCATGCACAGATTCCATAGGTGAGATAAAGGTAGATAAAAGAATGAAATAGTGCAATGAGAGCTGGTTGTGGCACATAATAGCGTATCTTTGATAATATACCTACTGTCTGAGATTTTCTTGGAAATTTGTTGTATGTGTGTTTGGAATTTAAGACTACTGTCAAGGTGGATTCCTAGGAATTTTTCCTCTGTGAGTCTTGTGATGGGTGAACCATTGAGCATTATGTTAAGTGGAACATTTGTGGCTTTGTTTCCAAACTGAATGAAGTAGGTCTTGTCAGTATTGAGAGTAAGCTTATTTGTCTTCATGTTGATATTTTCTGTAATTCGGCATTAACAGTGTTGGCTAGTATGACTGGATTTGGGTGAGAGAAGACATATGTGTCATCTGCAAATAATATGGGTTTGAGTAGTTGTGATGCATTCGGTAGGTCGTTTATGTAAATGAGGAATAGGAGTGGCCCCAGGACACTTCCTTGAGGGACTCCGACTGTAATTTGTTGTGTGGAAGAGTTCTCTACATTTGTGTACACGTACTGGATTCTGTTGCTAAGGTACGACTTTAGGTAGTTGAGTGGGTGCCCCCTAATACCATAGTGCACTAATTTTGTGAGCAATAAATCATGGTCGACTGTATCAAATGCTTTGCGTAGGTCTATGAAGATTCCCAGCGGGACTTCTTTCTTCTCAAGTGCGGTGTATATTAACTCTAACATGTGTGTTATAGCATCGTTTGTGCTCTTGTTAGTCCTGAATCCAAATTGACAGGGGTTGAGTACATTGCCTTAACTGTCATGAGGCGCAGTCATCGTACTCTCGCCATTGTCAGGTTTACCTAAATGAGCAGGAAATCCGTTGTCTCAAAGAGGCAGAAGGTTTCTCATATGCTATGGCTGTCTCTCATCTACACCTTCAAGGGAGACTTCCCCGTATTTCCTATTCTCGTATTGCTAAACGTCCCCCACTTCTGGGGTCCCAACTTCCGCGGCTTCCTCTGTGGTCGCCCCATCCTCAGTCACCCCTGTCTCGAATTCTTTTGCTGTTCTTGGCTCCGAGGTCCCTACCTCGGCATCCCATACTGTCCACACCCCTTCCTCTACTCACTCGCACAGTTCTGTGTCTACATGCCCTCATCCACCACCTTATCCTCACCGCCCCCCTTCTTCTCATAAGTCCGGCAAAAAATCCCCATTGCCGGGTTCTTCACCTCCGACTAGTTCTGTAACAGGTGTTGAGGTTCATCCTCCTCCTCGTTCAATGTCTTCATCCCCTGTCCCCTCCCAAGTTCCTTCGTTGACTGCCCCTCCCCAGGTCGCTTCCACTCCTGTCCCCTCCCAAGCCCCTTCGACAGTTTCCTCTTCCATCTCCTCGCCCTCTACTTTAGTACAGTCTATAGTATCCCTGATGGTTGCACACTCTCCTCCTTCCATTTCTAATGTAGTTCCACATTCTGCATCTTTGTCTTATGAAACACTGGAAGCTATCGCAGTATTTATTACAGAGTCTGGAACGTTGATGGACACCGCTCCACCTCCGGTTCCTCCTCCTCTCTCTTCTCCGTCTACACCCCTCCTTCCTTCACAGCGTCCCACTCCTTCTCTGATTACAGGTCTTCCGCTGCCTCCACACATGGACTTTTCTAACCCTAGTCCATAGATACCTCTAACTTCGACATATCTTTCTCTCCATAAATCATGGCTTATTTGCAGTGGAATATCTTAGGCTTCAGGGGTAACCAGGGTGAACTTCAGGTGTTGCTCTCCCAGTTTTTTCCTGTTGGGGTCTGTTTGCAAGAACCCAAATTACAATCCGCTGTTATCCGGCCCTTTTCGGGCTATGATTTGTTATATTCATCGGCTCCTTTTTCCGATGGAACCTTTAACGAAAGTGCTCTTCTTATACACACTGGTATTCCATACCATCAGCTCTATGTGCATTCTTCTCTACATTACACTGCAGCCCGTATCCACTTGAATAAGTTGTATACACTCTGTTCTTTATATCTTTCCCCTTCGCGGGCATTGTCTATCCCAGATGTTGATTTTCTGGTTTCTTTCTTGCCGTCACTCCTTCTGTTACGTGGCGATTTTAACGCACACCATTTTCTCTGGGGAAGGTCGCACTGTGACTCCCATGGCGTTCAGTTGGAGGCATTTCTTGCTTCTCTCCCCCTCCATGTTTTAAATATGGGTACTCCTACCCATTTTGATCCTTGAACTCATTCTTTCTCTTGCATCGCTCTCTCCATCTGCTCTTCCTCAACTGTCCTCGACTTCACCTGGTCTGTCCTCCCGGACTTGCATGACAGCGATCATTTTCCAGTCATCCTTAAGTCCCCTTCGTATTCTCCACCTCCTCGTAGCCCACACTGGCAATTTGACGGGGTGAAATGGGACCTTTATGCACATTTTACTGCCTTTCATGAGGTTCCTTCCTCGTCCTCCATTGATGAGGTTTTACATCTCTTTTCGTCCTCCATCTTCACAGCAGCTTCGCATTCTATCCCCCAAACCTCGGGCAAGCATTCTCAGAAGTGCGTGCCTTGGTGGTCTCCTGCTTGTGCTCGGGCAGTACGTTTGAAACGCGCTGCGTGGGGCAGGTACCGGTATAACAGAACCACAGAGAGACTCCTTGATTTTAAGCAGAGGATAGCAATTGCTCGCCGTGTCATATGCGACGCTAAACGCACTTGCTGGCGGGATTACGTTTCCACCATCACTTCGGCTTCCTCGATGAGTGCAGTCTGGAAAAAAGTGCGGAAATTGAGTGGTAAATTCTCCCCCGACCCGGCTCCTGTTCTTCAGGTTGCCGGTGTCGATATAGCACACCCTCTTGCCATTGCCACTGAAATTGGTAATCATCTGGTTTGCATTTCTCAGGGGCTCCATCTATGCCCCTCGTTCCTTTCTTCTTAAGTCTGCCAGCGAGTTAAAGTCCTTAGATTTTTCTTCTCTCAGAGAAGAATCTTATAATGTGCCTTTTACCCTTCAAGAACTGGAGGCAACACTCTCCGCTTGCCGATCATTGGCAACTGGGCCAGACTGCATACATATTCGTATGCTACAGCATTTACATCAGTCTGCTCTTACTGTCCTCTTACGACTCTTTAATCTTATATGGTCGCAAGGAGTTCTTCCCCAGCTGTGGAAGTCTGCTATTGTTCTCCCTTTTCGCAAACCGGGTACTATGGGATGTGATACCTCCCACTATCGTCCCATCGCTCTTACCAGTGCAGTTTGCAAGGTGATGGAACGTCTAGTTAATAGACGTTTGATGTGGTATTTAGAGACGCACAATAGTCTCTCCCCTAGTCAATATGGCTTTTGTAAGGGCCGTTCTGCCATTGACCCCTTACTGCGCTTGGATACGTATAGTATTCGTAATGCCTTTGCTAATAACCACTTGGTTATCGCCATCTTTTTCGACCTTGAGAAGGCTTATGACACAACTTGGAGATATAAAATCTTGGCCCAGGCCCACTCCTTAGGCCTTTGAGGCAATCTACCATTTTTCTTTAAGGCCTTCTTAAGTGAAAGACATTTCCGTGTCTGGGTTAGTAATGAGCTTTCCCCGGAATTTCTCCAAGCTGAAGGTGTCCCCCAGGGTTGTGTTCTGAGCACAACACTCTTTCTCCTTGCTATAAATAATCTGGCATCTGTTCTCCCATCCAACATTTGGTCATCGCTTTATGTGGATGACTTTGCTATAGCTTGTGCGGGTGCTTACTGTCACCTCATTGCAGTTTCCCTCCAGCATGCCATCAACCGAGTTTCCGATTGGGCCACCACTCACGGGTTTAAATTTTCTAGTGGCAAAACTCAATCAAATTACGTTTACTAGACGTTCAGTGGTCTCTGATCATCCATTGTACCTATACTGCTCACGTATCCCAGAACGTGATACAGTCAGGTTTCTCGGCCTCCTGTTTGACCGTCGATTGTCCTGGAAACCTCGCATTACCTCTCTGAAGGCAACTTGTCATAGCCGACTGAACCTCCTAAAAACCCTCGCACATCTTTCATGGGGGGCTGAGCGTAGCACTCTCCTCCGCCTGCATTCAGCCCTAATTTTATTGAAACTCGATTATGGTGACCAGATATATTTGGCGGCCTCCCCTGCTACTCTTTCCAGCCTTAATCCCATCCATCACCAGGGATTGCGTTTATGCCTTGGTGCATTTCGTTCTTCCCCGGTTGAGAGCCTCTATGTAGAAGCGAACATTCCATCCTTGTCCGATCGTCGTGATGCACATTGTATTCGCTATTATGTTCGCTCTCACGACCTCCGCACTCCTTCCATGTATAGGATTGTCACAGATGTTAGTAGACGCTCTTTATTTGTTCATAGCCCCTGTTTACTTCGTCCCTTTTCTCTTCATCTACATTCACTCTTGTCTTCCCTTCAGCTACCACCTTTATATGTTCATGTGACATCTCCCTTTCCCCTACCCCCTTGGGAAGTTCCTGCTGTCCGTGTCTGTTCTATTTCTCTACCTTGCGTGAAAGCCCAACTACCTACAGCGGCTTCTCGCTCTTTTTTTTCTAGACCACTTCTGTTCTCATTCCCATGCCATCGCAGTGTATACCGATGGTTAAAAGTTATCTGACGGCGTCAGATTTGCAGCAGTGTTCTCGGACAGCGTCGTGCGAGGGCATCGATTACCCTTGGCTAGAATATTTATGGCTGAATTGTATGCTATTCTTGTGGCACTTATCCATATTGCATCTATGCCCGTGTCACCATTTGTAGTCATTTCAGACTCCCTTAGTGCGTTACAGGCTATCCGAAAATTTGATACACCTCACCCCCAAGTTCTTCGTATCCAACTTTGGTTACGTTGTATCTCTAGCAAACACAAAGATATTGTTTTTTGCTGGGTCCTTTGTCATGTTGACGTACAGGGCAATGAACAGGCAGACACTGCTGCATGGTCAGCAGTACATGACCTTCCAGTTTCATATAGAGGTGTTCCATTCATGGACTATTTTGCGGTCATTGCTACCCACCTTCACACCTGTTGGCAACAACGCTGGTCTGACCTGCTAAATAACAAACTTCATTCTATTAAACCGAGTATAGGTTTCTGGCCTTCTTCTTGTCACCAATGTTGAGGTTGGGAGACTACACTCTCCCGTCTTCGCATCGGCCACACTCGTCTTACTCATGGGTATCTCATGGAGAGGCTCCCTGTCCCTCTCTGTGAGCATTGTCAGGTTCCAGTATCTGTCCGCCATATTCTGTTGGACTGCCCACTCTATCAACGAGAATGCAGAATTTACCTCCGTCGTCTTCGCTCTGCAGCCCTTTCTTTACCTTCCCTTCTTGCTGATGGGTCCTCCTTTAATCCTGACTCTCTCATTGACTTTTTGACAGCAACTGACTTACTACACAAACTCTGAAGATTATACCTCTAGCACTCCCCTAAGTCCCTTCTACCTCAATCTCTAGCTACCCTCTATCCCTGCACTATCCTGCTGCACTCCATACCCTACTAATCATCCCTCTCCCTCTTACAACCCATTCTCCCTGCATCCTGCCCTAACCTGCTGCCCTGTATGACCCCTGTGGTTTAGCGCTTTTTTTATTATAATAATAATATTAGAGTATAAGCTCTTGTGGATTATTTTTCAAACATTTTAGATAATAGTAAGTTAGATATAGGTCTAGTTATTTAAACCTTTCAGGGTCCAAGGGGGGTCTCCGAAACTCGTTCTCAGGGTCCAAGAATTTAAAAAAAAAAAAAAAATTTCTTATGAAATTATAGAGAATCTTTTTCTGATCATAACGCCACAACAATTATGAAATTGTATCGAAAACTAACGGAATTATGCTTTCGCGAAGTTATCGGTATTAATGACATTTACGCATCGGCGATTTCGCCCACTTTGAGCCCTCTTTTCGGCAAATTACAATGTTTCAGTCAACTAAAATTATAGCTATTTCGCTAGAACTCCATTTCTTCTATCGATTGAGTACAAGAAACCGCCTATTTACCAATTACAACTCCCCAAAATAGTGGTCAGAAAATGGCAAATTGGCCAATTTCAAACTATGCCAATTTCAAAATAGGGTCCAGAATAAACAAGGCAGACATTCCTGGCACTAAAATAACATCTCTGTTCATTAGTCACCTTTCCAGGCCCCTCTTACTTTTGCTTTCCATTTTGAAATTTTATTCTCAAAAAAATAGAAGATTTACTGTTATGTATACAACTGCATCATTGTAAAAATGGTATAAATAATATCAGCACTTGTGCATGAATATTAGACTCGCCAGTTGGTGTGTATTGGATGCATGGTGTGATTTGTTTACTCTTGAACATCGTCAAAAATCAAACATTTTCGCTACTTTGAGCTCAATTTCAAGGTACTTGTCATTGTCAAACCAATCAAAATCATCTCTATTTCTGTAATATATCTTCCAATCTATCTATCAAATGAGACCAAGAAAACGAGAATACATCAATAAATACCATACGAAAATAGACTGCAAAGTTGCTGTTTTAAACCAAAAACACGGTCAGCATTTTTTTTCCTCATTATGCACTGTGTGGTGCAGGAATTTTTTTTTATACTGCACAGACCCAGTCTATCACATCTAGGCCTAACAACCTGTTTCTGCTTGATTTGAGGGCGCTAGAATTTAGGCGTACTAGTACATCAATAACCCCAGGGCTTAAGCCGTACTAGTACGTCGATAACCCCAGGGCGTAAGCCGTACTAGTACGTCAATAACCCTGAAAGGGTTAAATCTGTTGGGTCTCCACCATTATGTATTGGGGTAACCTTTGCCCTCTTTAGTATTGTTGTGTGTGTGTTGGTTTCTAATGATTTGCTGACCAATAGTGTAATGGGTGAAAATGTGAGCTGCTCTTTTGGACAATAGTGGTGGTACGTGTGCTAAGTTTCCCCAACATTTTCAGTGATTTTATTATCAGTGACCTCAGTAAAATTACTTTGAGCCAGATAGAGGGAGTTTGGGAAAATTCCAACAAGGTAGTCACACTCGAGTACAGTGGTCCCTCGGTTTTCATGCATCTCCAAACTCGAACATTTATGCAAGTGTATTTTCGTAAGTGCTGTTGCAAGTGTATTTTTGGGGATCTGAAATAGACTAACCTACATGACATTATTTCTTAAGGAAGTAAATTCGTTCGGTAATGGCACTTCAGCAGCATCTGGAACGAATTTTCGGCAAAAACCGAGGGATCACTGTATTGGTATTTTGCTAATTTGATTATGGTAGAGAAGTGGTTTTAACTTGTTGGCTGTTTCATCAGGCTAGAGACATTGGTTAGGACTATCTGTTTTTTGTTAATTTCTGAGAACCCAGGATTTGATTTTTTTCCAGGTGATCATGTCTGTTTAATTGAACCTGTTTGTATATCAAAACAAGAGCTAAGCCCACCAGGGTCATACAGCACACCTAGTATAATACAGTTTAGACATTAGTTTGGAAAGTACTGATATAATTTTTTTTTAAAGTTATTAAGCACAATATTGATTTTCATAAACATTTTATCAGTGGACCCAAGGATGCTATTTGTTAGCCATGGGCTACCTAGTCTCTGCTGTGATCTGTTTAGTTTTAATACACTTAAAGGATGTATTTTATTTTTGCACAAAAATTTTGACCCATTCATTAACCTTTTCAATGTCGAGACCCCTGCTCACAAACTTGCTCTGTCGAAAAAATTTTTTTTTGGCGATCAGTACTTAGAGATAGAGGTGTGAAGTTGACAAAGTGAACCACTTACAGCAACATCGGGGACTGCTGCTCACTTGGTAATATTATTTTTACTTTTATCTATTTTCCTTTCTAATATTTTATTTTTTCCAGTAACTTTTGTGGCCTTTGAGACCAATATAATGCATATATATCCACTCATTGTATGCAACACAATAACTGCACAAACATTGTCATTATATTGTTTACAAAACCTGTTTACACAAACCCATGCTGCCTTCCCCACCACCCACATGGAAATACAGTGGTACCCCAAGTTTCGAACTGCTCCCAACTCGACCAATTATGTAAGTGTATTATTGTAAGTGCTTTTATAAGTGTATTTTTGGGGGTCTGAAACTGACTAATCTAATTTACATTATTCCTTATGGGAACAAATTCGTTCGGTAACGGCACTTGAACAGCCTTCTGGAACGAAGAAAGTTCGAAACTTGGGGTACCACTAAGTCACTGACTTTTTGGGGTTATCCTAGGTAATGTACACACATGCTGCTATGTATGATAATCTATGTAACCATTTGTGTATACCTGAATAAACTTACTTATTCTTTGAGACATGTATCCTGGGCATTGCTTTTGGTCACAACTCCTCAAAACCACAAGATTCATCTTCACTGACACTTCAATCTGTGTTAGGACTATCACTTGGGAAGGGAAGTCCCAATTCACTGGAAAGTGAGGTATTCCTTACCGCTAGGCATGGTGAACAAGGTGTTCTGAATTAGCACTCCCACAATGCACTGCAGCCTCCCCGATTTTTTTTTTATACTGCGCACACTGAAAACACAGACCCATTCTTTCACATGTAGGTCTATCAGCTTTCTGCCAATAGATTTAAGGCAGCTAGAATTTTGGCGTAGTACTACGGCACCAACACTGGCTTGCAAGGTATAGTACTACGGCACCAACAGTGAAAGGGTTAACACCTGTCATCAATAAACTTGGCTATTCACTAACTTACTGCTGTAGTGAAGTTATTTAATATCTCATGGAGATGAAATGAGATCATACTAGTGCTAAACCCAGAGGGGTCATACAGCACCTTGTAAAATGAAAGGCATTCAGGTTTGATCCAAGAGAAGGGCATGGCCAAGTCCTTGAATCAAGAGCACTCACTAGCACCAATGAATCTCCCTTGAGGGGTACACATTCTTTTACCTTTGAGAGCAGGAGACCATGTGCCTTTGTGTGCTGTTCTTTTTAAAGCACTGGAGCCATTTTGTTATTCAGTGCTTTAAACAAGTTTCTAATACCATACAACAAACTTACACTACCAATGCCAACTTGCTCCTGCCATGACCAATTCACTTTTGTATTGCAAATGAATTGCAGTGCATATAAAACACTCATTCCATAAAACATACCATGTCATCTACCAGGAATGTGAGCAAATTGAAATGAAAGGGAAACACCACCATTTATGCTGAGAGATGATGGGATTTTAGTCAGGCAAGCACCCTGTGGAAGGAGGGGTAAAGAGGTCCTCTTCATAGACACACCCCACTACCGTACCACGAAGGTAATCCAGCATCAGGACTCTTAATGCAAGGAACTGAAGTTATTTATTTCCCAGGCACTATTGTGTTTATAAAGCACTAACCTTTTCCAGGCATTGTGACCATCACAGCTCTCCCCTCCATTAAAATTTGGTGCATCCCCATTAATATAAAACATTATTTTGCAGTTTTATGGGCTTTCTGAAGACATGGCTGCCATTCTCTCTTGTTGCTGGAGGAGTTCTTGCATTGGTGTTTCTGCTGTGAAGTGGTGATGGTTCCACAAATTTAAAGATTAGTTGGGTAAAAAAAAATTCCCCATTGTGGTATTGTGTGCTAGC
This sequence comes from Cherax destructor, assembly GCA_009830355.1. Taxonomy (NCBI): domain Eukaryota; kingdom Metazoa; phylum Arthropoda; class Malacostraca; order Decapoda; family Parastacidae; genus Cherax; species Cherax destructor. Next base: position 21,601 of record WNWK01012801.1, on the reverse strand, counting down.
CTTTACAGTAAAAATTAATATTTGCTTTCTGAATGATTTTTTGTGAGCATTTTGAAAAAAAGTACTAAATTTTATTAACAACTTAACTCTTAAAGGTTTTAATTGTACATTTTTTAAATTAAGTTATTTCACAATTATCAAATCCCATATCAATGTTCAATAAAGTGTAGACAAATATTACAGCCTTTTATTATCCAGGGTACTTTAGTCCAAAGAATACACAGATAACCTACGCATAAGAGAAGCTCGTGACAATATTTCAGTCCAACTTGGACCATTTACAAGTAACACTGACAAGAGAACCAGTGAGCCAATATACAAGTATATAGGCGAGGAAGGGGAAAAGAGGACAGGGACAGGAGAGGAAGAAAAAGTGGAAACATTGGTAGTGGAAGTAGTGGTACAAAGTAGGGGGAAGTAGTTTTTCTATGAGATAGAAATGGGAGAGCAGAGGCAATAGTAGTAGAAAAGGTAAGAGGCAGAAGCAATAATAAAAGTAAAGGAGAGGTAGTCATAGGTGTAGTAGAAGTGGGGTAAGGACAAGAAGCACTGCAGGAGACTTAAGGGCCCACAAGGGGGTAGGACAAAAAACACAGGGGAGGGGGATGGAACACTAGGCAGAAGAAAGGAGAAATAAAGAAAATTAGAAAAGGATAAGAGGTAGGGAGAGAAGAAGGATTAGGTTAAGTCATGAGTGTAATGAAGTTTGGAGCATTTGACAGTAAGGAGAAAGGAAGGCATCTACAGAGAAAGCCAGGACTAAGATTCATACTAGGAAAGTTGTGTATAAGGGATGCTTCAACAAGACGATGGCTGTGAAGGCTAGAAGTAGGATGGACAGTTTTGGCAGAGGACCAGTCAGATACCAGTTATCACTGAATTTACTATTAATTTGGTAGTTTCACTTAAGTCAGATTTAACAAGGATTGCACTATACTCTCAATACAGTATTTAAAGTAATCATGTACATTATATTCTACCAGCTCTAAATCAATTCAAAACCATAACTATATAAATTTAACCCTTTGGGGGTCGATAGGCCCTCTCCCAAACTCTTTCTCAGGGTCTAAAAATTTTTTGGAAAAAAAAAAATTTCTTCTGAAATGGTTGAGAATCTTTTTCCGATCATAATGACACTCAAAAGTATGAAATTTGATGTAAAACTTACGGAATTATGCTCTCGCAAAGTTATCGGTCTTGACGATATTTATACATTGCCGATTTTGAGCCCTATTTTTGGCCAATTCCAATGTTCCAGTCTACTAAAATCATAGCTATTTCGCTAGAACTCCATTTCTTCTATTGATTGAGTACAAGAAACTGCCCATTTACCACTTTCAACTACCCAAAAAAGTGGTCAGAAATTGGCAATTTGGCCAATTTCACACAATTTCAAATGCCAATTTCAAAATGGGGTCCAGAATAAACAAGGCAGACATTCCTGGCACTAAAATAACATCTCTGTTCATTAGTCATGTCTCCAGGCCCCTCTTACATTACTTTTGCTTTCCATTTTGAATTTTTATTCTCGCAAAAAAATAGATTTACTGTTATGTATACAACTGCATTGTAAAAACGCTATAAATATCACCGCACTTGTGAAAGAATATTAGACTCGCCAGTTGACGTGTATTGGATGCGTGGCGTGATTTGTTTACTCTTGAACATCGGCAAAAATCGAACATTTTCGCTACTTTGAACTCAGTTTCAAGGTACTTATTGTAAAACCAATCAAAATCATCTCTTATTTCTGTAATATATCTTCCATTCTATCAAATGAGACGAAGAAAAAGAGAATACATAAATAAATACCATACGAAAATAAGACTGCAAAGTCGCTGTTTTAAACGAAAAATAAGGTCGGAGTTTTTTTTTTTTAATTATGCAGTGTGCTGCAGGATTTTTTTTATACTGTGCACACTGACCACACAGACCCATTCTTTCATATGTAGGCCTACCAGCTGTTTCCCGCTTAATTTGAGGTTGCTAGAATTTACACGTTCTAGTATGGCACCGACCCTGGCGTGTAAAACGTACTAGTACGGCACCGACCCCGAAAGGGTTAATTACTTCTACAGTTATGAAATACGAGAAAGCACTTGAGTTTCATACACTACACCTCTAGTCTGCACTAAAGGACATAGGTCTAGCACACTTGCTAGATGAATTAATGTTTGTAATAAACACTAACTTTTCCCATTATCTGCAGTCTTTTCTTGACATTCAAGGGAATCTAATAGTCAATCAAAAGTAAACTAAGTACTAAACCCACAAGGGTTATACATACTTAGTATGCATTTACTAATTTTCCTGAAAGTTTTAGGTTTCTCAAGACTAGAAAAATATACCCAACAATAGTTACAAATGCTTTCTTTCAAATTTAAGTGTAGATGGGTGAAACCTAAGCAGAAATATTGACCTGCAAAACCCTAATAAATGTATTTTTTTTTTTAAGCAATTCAAGATAGATTTTTTAAGGCTCCAATCTTGTTACACCAATAGCTACACTGGGAGACTACAAAAATTTATAAAACAAGGGTACCTAGGGCTTTCAACAAAAGTAATTTCAATTTGCTCCTTTCATGTAGTATTATTAAAATCATAACTAAGCACTAAACCCTCCTTTCAGGCAGCAATGAAAGTCATTTTGTGAAAATTCATTTAGTAATTAATGTCCCATTTGATGCACAAGTCCTGATGCATTTTTCAAACCACTCCCAGAAAGATTTGACCAATCATGTTAGAGCCAAATTTAAAATTATGTTCATGTGCATTTCTAGTATTAGCATGTTCTCCCTCTCCTCTAAGTAATAACTCCAAAGAAAGAAAAGAAAAGAAAAAAAAAAAACTATTTTCCTAAGCTTAGAAATTTACAGAACAGCTGGGGTATACATAGGCTGGCTGGAATCAAAAAAAGATAAAATTATGTTCATGAAGATTTACTAATATGAATATGGAGGTGGCAACAGTAATTATTTATACAACAGTAATTTTTTTCTTGAACATCAATAAGGAATGCTTTCAAATGTGCAAGATCAAAGTACATATATTATACATACTGCTTGGGGTCAACAGAAGTGCAAAAGCAAAAAAATGTCTAGGTGATTGTAGTTTCCACAAATTTCAGTTATAGATATATCATTACATGCAAGAAAATTGGAAAACTAGTGTATACATTAGCAGGCAATTTAAATGCAAATGTACTGGACATTGATCCACTTTTAAATTGTCTTAACATGTTCTTAAATGGCTGAATAATTCTTTTACCACAAATACAACTGTAGAAAAAATTGCCGTGTCATACAATGATTGTTAAGAACATTAATGGAATATGTAATTATCACGAGTTATTTTATATGGTCCACCTTATCCAATGTTTTTTTCAAAACTGCAGGAATAACAGTATCAGACGTAAGTTTACATGACATTTTAGTTCAATGTTTTACCTCCTTTGTAAGTACAACAGAAATAAAAACTAAAAAGAATCATACGAAATTTTAACACAATCCTAAAGCAAAGCACTTTACTCAGATGCAGTGAGAGCTACAATAGCAAACCGGGATTCTTCTGGATCCCTATCCATAAACTGACGGCAGACTTTGGCTGCATCCTGTGGGAAAAAAATATTTAGGTAAATATTTAGATTTATTTCATGTATATCTAAACTAAAGGGGAGGAGGGGTAGGGGTCATCGTAGGAAATGGAGGGAGGGGGTAAAAGAGGTTTTTTGTGCAAGGGGCCTGGACATGCAGCAGGAATTATTATTATAATAAAAAGTGCTAAACCTACAAGGGTCACAGTGCAGCAGGGCAGGGGATAGTGCAGAATTATAAAGTAGCAAGGGTGGAGTGGACAATGGAGGAAGAGTTAGAAAGTGCTGCAAGGAGTGCTAGAGGAAGGATCATTAAAGTTTGTGTAGTAAATCAGTTTAATAATATCTATTTCTACAAGTAATTTACATGGTATACAGGCCTAGCTGACATCAATGACATACTACTACACAAAGCCGCTTGTTATGCTGAGCATTTCAGGCAAATTAGGTCAGTTTTTTGTCCCAGGATGTGACCTACACCAGTCTACTAACACCCAGGTACCCATTTTATACTGATGGGTGAACAGGGACAGCAGGTGTCTTATGGAAACACGTCCCTAATGTTTTCCAGCCGTACCAGAGATTTGAACTCCGGACCTCAGTGTGAGAGCTGTGTGTGCTAGTGATAGAGCGATCAAAGTCAATGAGGGAGTCAGTCAAAGGTGGGTCCGTCAGCAAGGAGGGAAGATAAAAGTAAGAGCATTAGAGTGGTGACGATATCAGAGGTAAATTCTCATGCTCATTGATAGACTGAACAGTCCAACAGAATATAGCAAACCAAAACTGGAACCTGACAAGTCTCAGAGTGGAACAGGGCGCCCCTCCATGCGCTACCAGTGAGAAAGACTAGTGTGTCAGATGCAAAGACGGGAGAGCTAGTCTCCCAACCTTGGCATCGATGACAAGATGGCCAGAAACCTAAACTTGGTTTAACAATGTTATTTATGTATACAGTGGAACCCCAGTTTTCATACTCCCCAGCTTGCATGTAAAACCAGTTATTCTCCATAAAATGTATTTTTTGTTAATACTTGTGTCTGGAACGGATTAATTAGATTTACATTATTTCTTATGGGAAATATTAACAAAAAATACATTTTATGGAGAATAACTGTGGTTTTACATGCAAGCTGGGGAGCGAGTTGGTCGTTGCCAATGGTTGCAAAGGTGGTCAGAAATTACAGCAAAATAATCTGAATGGAACACTTATATGAAACTGGGAGGTCGTGTACTGCTGACCCCGCAGCAGTGTCCGCCAGTTCATTGCCCTGTACATCAACATGACCAGGGACAAAACAGAAAACTATCTGTTTTTGCTAGAGATGCGGAGTAACCAAAGTTGCATACGAAGAACCAGGGGATGAGGTGAATCAAATTTTTTTATAGCTTGCAAAGCACAAAGGGAGTTGGAGACTACCACAAATGGCAACACAGGCATGGATGCAATACAGATAATTGTTATGAGAATTTCATACAATTCAGCAGTAAAAATGCTAGCCAAGTCTAATAAATGTCCTCACACTACAGTGAACCCCCGGTGTTCGACGGCGTCGGAGCTCGGCCAAATCGGTGTTCGACAAGTTTTTTTACAATATTATTGACTCGGTATTAGGCGGCCACTCGGAGTTCGGCGACTCGGCTATTCGTCCCGAACGCGTACGCGTGTGGCCGTGGCCAAGCTGAGCACCCAGGCACTCAGTGTGTTATTGTTTACAAGTGAGCGAACACTACCCACGCACCACCCACGCATTCATACCATATATATTGTCATTATTCCAGTGTTTTTAGTGCTTGCAACTGCTAAATAAGCCACCATGGGCCCCAAGAAAGCTCCTAGTGCCAAGCCTGTGGTAAAGAATATGCAGGGAGTGTAGCAGGGATGCAGGGAGTGTAGCAGGGAGTGTAGCAGGGATGCAGGGAGTGTAGCAGGGATGCAGGGAGTGTAGCAGGGATGCAGAGTGAGCAGGGAGTGTAGCAGGGATGCAGGGAGTGTAGCAGGGATGCAGGGAGTGTAGCAGGGATGCAGGGAGTGTAGCAGGGAGTGTAGCAGGGATGCAGGGAGTGTAGCAGGGATGCAGGGAGTGTAGCAGGGATGCAGGGAGTGTAGCAGGGATGCAGGGAGTGTAGCAGGGATGCAGGGAGTGTAGCAGGGATGCAGGGAGTGTAGCAGGGATGCAGGGAGTGTAGCAGGCATGCAGGGAGTGTAGCAAGGCATGCAGGAGTGTAGCAAGGCATGCAGGGAGTGTAGCAGGCATGCAGGGAGTGTAGCAGGCATGCAGGGAGTGTAGCAGGCATGCAGGGAGTGTAGCAGGCATGCAGGGAGTGTAGCAGGCATGCAGGGAGTGTAGCAGGCATGCAGGGAGTGTAGCAGGCATGCAGGAGTGACATGAGAGGCATTCATGCAGGAGTGTAGCATTCATGCAGGGAGTGTAGCATTCATGCAGGAGTGTAGCATTCATGCAGGGAGTGTAGCATTCATGCAGGGAGTGTAGCATTCATGCAGGAGTGTAGCATTCATGCAGGGAGTGTAGCATTCATGCAGGGAGTGTAGCATTCATGCAGGAGTGTAGCATTCATGCAGGGAGTGTAGCATTCATGCAGGGAGTGTAGCATTCATGCAGGGAGTGTAGCATTCATGCAGGGAGTGTAGCATTCATGCAGGGAGTGTAGCATTCATGCAGGGAGTGTAGCATTCATGCAGGGAGTGTAGCATTCATGCAGGAGTGTAGCATTCATGCAGGAGTGTAGCATTCATGCAGGGAGTGTAGCATTCATGCAGGAGTGTAGCATTCATGCAGGGAGTGTAGCATTCATGCAGGGAGTGTAGCATTCATGCAGGAGTGTACATCAGCAATGTATTCATGCAGGAGTGTAGCATTCATGCAGGAGTGTAGCATTCATGCAGGGAGGTAGCATTCAAAGAAAAGGCCGTAACCCCAAAGAACGTGGTACCTGCAGTGTTAATGGAAGGATTCCCTTCCAAACACTAGCAGGTACCACCTTCTTCCTCCTCCGTCCTCACACATCAACAACTCTTCAATAAATGTAAGTGACATGTTATTGTACTATTTATTTCTTATTTTTTTTATAAAATTGTGTTTATTTTAATGTCAAAAAGTCCTAAAAAATATTTTATTTTAATACTTTTGGATGGCTGGGACGGATTAATTTTATTTCCATTATTTCTTATGGGGAAAATAGAATCGGAGTTCGACCAAACCGGTGGTCGACGGGCCCTCTGTGACGGATTGCTGACGAGAACCGGGGGCTCACTGTACACTATCCGGAAACACTGCTGCAAACCTGACACTGTCAGAAGATTTATAACAATCAGTGTACACTGCAATGGCACAAGAATGAGACCGCAAGTGATTAAGAAAAAGAGAGCGAGAAGCAACTGTAGGTATTTGGGCTTTTGCCCAAATGCTACATGAACATATAAAGGGAGCAACTGGAGAAAAGATAAGAGCAAATGTAGATGAAGAGAAAAGGAATGGAGTAAACTGGGGCGACAAACAATGAACCTCTACTAACATATGTTACTATCCTATACATACAGTGGTCCCTCGACTATCGGTCATAATCCGTTCCAGGAGCTAGACCTTAACTAATTACTCTAATATATTCACAAAAAATTAATTTTGTAAAGATTAACTATACTTTTACATACAAAAACTAATATTATTAACACAAAATAATAAATAACATTTACTTACCTTTACTGAAGAGAGTTGCTGGCATCTGGAAGATAGGGAGGAGGACAGGGGGAGGGGTTAGTGTTTGGAAGGGTAATCCCCCTCCATAAGGACTTCAGGTAACAAGTCCTTATCTGGGGTTACTTTTTTCTTTTAATGCCACTAGGACCAGTTTGAGAGTCACTGGACCCCTGCCTCGAAAAATAACTGTCAAGAGTGCTGTTTCTGGTGCCTCTAACATTTTCCTGAAGTGCAACATGGCACTGTCAATGAACTGGTTGCAGAGATGGCTTATTTCAGCTTGCTCAGGGTGAAATTGTTCAACAAAACTTTGCACATCGTTCCACTTGGAACAAATTTCCTTAATCCATGAAGAAGGCACCTCACCCTGTCCATCCTCCTCCTCTGAATCAATTTCCCTAAATGTCGTCTGATGCTGTTCCTGATGAAGCTCTTTCAGCTCTTCAGTGGTTAGGTCTACCCTGTGGTCCTCCTCCAACTCTTCCACATCTTCACCACTCACCTCCAACCCCAAGGACTTGCCCAATTCCACAATAGGCACAGGGTCGTCAGGGTCGGCCTCAAATTCTTCAAAATCCCTCTTTTCAACACAATCCGGCCACAGTGGTCTCCAAGCAGAGTTTAAAGTCTTGAAAGTCACTCCCTGCCAAGCCTTACCTATAAGGCAATGGATGATACTGAAGTGATCTTTCCAGAACTCTCTTAGGGTCAACTCAAGTGTCCAAGGTCACTTGAAAGCACTTTTCAAACACTGCATTGGTGTACAGTTTTTTGAAGTTAGAAATGACTTGCTGGTCCATGGGCTGGATGAGAGGAGTGGTGTTAGGAGGCAAGAACTTCACTGTGATGAAACTGAACTCATCAGACAAATAGTCTTTCAAGTTGTGAGGATGAGCAGGAGCATTGTCCAGTAGCAGAAGGCACTTTTTTGATCTATTTTTCGTTAACATAACACCTTTTGCTACATTAGCTTCCTTGATTTCTTTTCTCTTTGCCAGGATAGAGGTGATAGTAGATGTGTTTGTTGAACATCATGGCAAGCTCACTCACACGTACGCCACTCATTTTTCTACAATCTCCTCCTTCACTTCGATGGTGTTCCTCACTTTCTTTACCACAGGGGTGCCACTATGAAGCTTCTTTGGACCCATGGTGACTTATTTCACAGTGACACTCACAAAACCAGCAATAAACAACAAATTTATTGTGAATGTTTGAAAGAGCACGCTGGGTAATGTTCTCTCAATGGTAAACAACGCTAGACTGGCGTCCTGAGCGGCGAGGCACGCAAGCGCTGGCAGGCGGACAGGTCTGGTACGGACCGATACACGAGGGAAACATTGACCGAAAAAATTGCTCGAAACACAAAATCACCAATATTCAGAATCACTGAAACACGAGGGACCACTGTACAGTGGTCCCTCGACTAGCGGTGATTCCGTATAGCGGTGAATTCGTGTAACGAGCACTTTTTCGGTAAATATTTCCCTCGTGTAGCGGTCCGTACCAGACCTGTCTGCCTGCCCGCGCACAGGACGCCAGTCTAGTGCTGTTTACCATTGAGAGAACGTTACCCAGCGCGCTCTTTCAAGCATTCACAATACTTTTGTTGTGTTTATTGGGGGTTCAGTGATTGTCACTGAAATAAGTCACCATGGTTCCAAAGAAGCTTCCTAGTGGCACCCCTATGGTAGAGAGAGTGAGAAACACCATCGAACTAAAGGAGATAGTTGAAAAATATGAGTGGTATATGTGTGAGTGAGCTTGCCAGGATGTACAAGAAAAACACATCTACTATCACCACTATCCTGGCAAAGAGAAATGAAATCAAGGAAGCTAATGTTGGATGAGGTTGAGAAGTTGTTGGGGGTGTGGATCAATGAAAAACATAGCGGGTGATAGTATTATCACGGCGATAATTTGTGAAAAGGCAAGAAAGTTGCATGCAGATCTTGTCAAGACAATACCTGGAATCATTGGTGAGGCGAGTGATTTTAAAGCCAGCAAAGGCTGGTTTGAGAGGTTTAAGAAACGTAGTGGCATACAGTGTTGTGAGACATGGTGAGGCAGCCAGCTCAGACAAACGTGCAGCTGAAAAGTTTGTGCAGGAATTCCAGGGGTTCGTAGACACTGAAAAATTCAAACCCCAACAAGTGTTTAATTGTGATGAAACAGGCCTGTTTTGGAAGAAAATGCCCAACAGGACCTTCATTACTCAGGAGGAAAAGGCACAGCCAGGACACAAGCCTATGAAAGACAGGCTAACTCTTATGCTTTGTGCCAATGCCAGTGGTGATTGTAAAGTGAAGCCTTTACTGGTGTATCACGCAGAAAATCCCAGAGCCTTCAAGAAAGTGTTGACAATGTTAACAGGAATAATTTGTTTGTGTATTGAAAGGCTAACACTAATGCATGGGTCACTAAGGACTTTTTCGTGGAATGGTTGACCGGAGTGTTTGGCCCTAGTGTGAAGAAATACCTCCTGGAAAAGAAATTGCCACTCAAGTGCCTCCTGTAACTGGACAATGCTCCTGCTCATCCTCACAACTTGGAAGACTATTTGTCTGATGAGTTCAGTTTCATCACAGTGAAGTTCTTGCCTCTTAACACCACTCCTCTCATCCAGCCCATGGACCAGCAGGTCATTGCAAACTTCAAGAAACTGTACACCAAAAAAATGTTTCAAAGGTGCTTTGATGTGACCTCAGTCTCTAAATTGACCCTAAGAGAGTTCTGGAAAGATCACTTCAATATCATCCATTGCATAGGCTTTATAGGTAAGGTTTGGGAGGGAGTGACTTCCAGGACTTTGAACTCTGCTTGGAGACCACTGTGGCCGGATTGTGTTGAAAAGAGGGATTTTGAAGGATTTGAGGCTGATCCTGATGACCCTGTGCCTGTTGTGGACTATTGTGGAATTGGGCAAGTCCCTGGGGTTGGAGGTGAGTGGTGAGGATGTGGAAGAGTTGGTGGAGGAGCACAGGGTAGACCTAACCACTGAAGAGCTGAGAGAGCTTCATCAGGAACAGCAACAGATGATATTTAAGGAAATTGATTCAGAGGAGGAGGCTGGACAGGGTGAGGTAGTAACTTGTTCCAGAGATTAAGGAAATTTGTTCCATGTTGACTAAGGTGCAGACATTTGTTGAAAAACACCACCCTGAGCAAGCTGAAGCAAACCACATCTGCAACATGTTCAGCGACAGAATCTTGCCCCATTTAAGAAAAATGTTGAGTCGCCAGAAACAGAAGACTCTGGATAGTTATTTTTCGAGGCAGGGATCCAGTGACTCAAGCTGGTCCTAGTGGCATTAAAAGAAAAAGAAGGGAAGTAACCCCAGATAAGGACTTGTTACCCAAAGTCTATGGAGGGGGATTCCCCTTCCAAACACTAACACCCTCCCCCTGTCCTCCTCCCTATCTTCCAGATGCCTGCAACTCTCTTTAATAAAGGTAAGTAAATGTTATTTATTATTCTGTTGTAGTATTTATTTATTATGTATATATTTATAATTACATATATGTTAATAATGTTTTGTGTATGTAGAACTATAATTAAAATGTATTTTTTGTGAATATTTTTGGGTGGAACGGATTAATTGTATTTACATTATTTCTTATGGGAAACAAGGTTTCGAATTACGAGTAATTCGTGTTTAAAGCCTAGCTCCTGGAACGGATTATGACCGCTAGTCGAGGGACCACTGTATATGGAAGGATTGCAAAGGTCATGAGAGCGAACTAAACAACGGAGGCAGTGACCATCACTGCGATCGTTCAAGGATGGAATATTTGCCTCAGCATGTAGGCTCTACAGGTGAAGAGCGAAAAGCACCTAGGCATAAACAATCCCTGGTGATGGACAGGATCAAGGTTAAAAAAGAGTTGGAGAGGCTGATGTATATATCTGGTCGCCATAATCTAGTTTCGATAAAATAAAGGCTGAATGCAGTCAGAGGAGTTCAATGCTAAGCCCCCATGAAAGATGAGCGAGGGTTTTAAGGAGGTTCAGCTGGGCATCACACACTGACTGCCTTCGAGGTGGTAATGCGAGGTTTCCAGGATAACCAACGGTCAAACAGAAGGCCGAGAAACCTGACAGTCTCATGTTCAGGGATAAGAGAGCCATATACGTACAATGGAGTATCAGGGATGATAGAATGTCTAGTGAAAGTAATTTGGTGTGTTTTAATACTAGAAAATTTAAACCCATGATTAGTGGCCCAATTGGAAACCTTTTTACAGCATTCTGGAAAGAAACTGCAATGAGGTGACAGTCAGCACCTGCACAAGCTATAGCAAAGTCATCTATGTACAAATATTAGATGGAAGAGCAGATGCCAGATTATTTATAGCAAGGAGAAAAAGTGTGGTGCTATGACATCCTGGGGCGACACTTAGCTTGGACAAAGTCTGGGGAAGCACATCGTTAACCCGGACACGGAAATGTGTCTCAGATAAGAAGTTCTTAAGGAAAAACAGCAGATTTCCTCTGAGGCCCAAGGAGTGAACTTGCCTAAGATGTTATATCTCCAAGTTGTGTCATATGCCTTCTCGAGATCAAAAAGGATGGCGATAACCGAGTGGTTATTGGCAAAGGCATTATGAATCTACATATCTAAATGGAATAAGGGGTCAATAGTAGAGTGCCCCTAATGAAAGCCATATTGACTACAATGAAATCTTGGTTTTCTTTTTTAATTCGTTCCAGAGTCTGACGAAAACCAAATTCAACGAAAACTAACATAATATTTCCCATATGAGAAATAATGGGAATACAATTAATCAGTTCCAGACACCCAAAAATTAACAAAAAATACATTTTATAGAAAATAACTAGTTTTACATACAGAAAACAATGAGAAATAAATATAAAGCACTAATTTTAACCCTTTGGGGGTCCAAGGGGTCTCTCTGAAACTCTTTTTTCAGGGTCCACGAATTTAAAAAAAAAAAAAAAAAAATTCTTATGGAATGATAGAGAATCTTTTTCCGATCATAACGCCACAAAAATTATGAAATTTGATCGAAAACTAATGGAATTATACTTTCGGGAAGTTAGCGGTAGCCATGACACTTACGCATCGGCAATTTCGCCCACTTTGAGCCCTATTTTCGGCATATTCCAATGTTTGTCTACTAAAATTATAGCTATTTCGCTAGAACTCCATTTCTTCTATCGATTGAGTACAAGAAACCACCTATTTACCAATTTCAACTACCCAAAATAGTGGTCAGAAAATGGCAATTTGGCCAATTTCACACAAATTTCAAATGATGCCAATTTCAAAATATGGGCGATAATAAACAAGGCAGACATTCCTGGCACTAAAATAACATCTGTTCATTAGTCACGTCTCCAGGCCCCTCTTACATTACTTTTGCTTTCCATTTTGAATTTTTATTCTCACAAAAAATAGAAGATTTACTGTTATGTATACAACTGCATCACTGTAAAAATGGTATAAATAATATCAGCCCACTTGTGCAAGAATATTAGACTCTCCAGTTGATGTGTATTGGACTCATGGTGTGATTTGTTTACTCCTGAACATCGGCCAAAATCGAACATTTTCGCTACTTTGCGCTCAGTTTCAAGGTACTTATCGTGAAACCAGTCAAAATTATCTATTTCTGTAATATATCATCTATTCTATAAAATGAGACAAAGAAAACGAGAATACAAGCATAAATACCATATGAAAATACTGTAAAGTCGCTGTTTTAAACCAAAAAACACTCAGTTTTTTTCCTCCTTATACACTGTGGTGCAGGAATTTTTTTATACTGCGCACACTGACCGCACACACCCATTCTATCACATCTAGGCCTAACAGCCTGTTTCTGCTTGATACGAAGGCGTTAGAATTTAGGCGTACTAGTACGTCAATAACCACAGTGCGTAAAACGTACTTGTACGACCATAACCCCGAAAGGGTTAATGGATAAATGAACATTTAAATCAGTTTTACCTTTATTGAAAACTCGTTGGCGTATGGAAGATGGTGAGGAGGGGGAGGAGTTTGTTTGGAAGAGGAATCCCCTTCCATAAGGACTTCAGGTATCAAGTCCCTACCTAGGGTTACTTCCCTTCTTTGTCTTTTACTGGCACTAGGACCAGCTTGAGTTACTGTACCCGTCGCACAAAAAAATATGTCCAGAGGTCTGTTTCTGGCGTCTCTAAGATTTGCCTAAAATGGGAAACGGCATTGTCATTGAACATGTTGCAGACACTGCTTGCAACAGCTTTGTTAGGGTGATATTTCTCCACAAAACTTTGCACCTCACTCCACTTTGCACAAATGTCCTTAATTGCTGAAGAAGGCACATTCTCCAATCTCTCTTCCTCCTACTCTGAAGCATTTCTATCGTGTTTCTTGCCTTTATCAAAGGGCTGGCACTCGGAACTATCTTTGGCCCCATGGTGGCTTATTTAGCAGTCACACTCAATAAACAAGCACAAAAAACAATCAATTATTACGAAATGTTTCGTATGAACGCACAGGGTAATGTTCACTCGACAAGAAACAAAGCCAGACCGACTCGGAATGCATGTGTTGGATGCTTTGTGTGGGCGCATGGACATGTTCAGTATGGCAGATGAAAACCAAGGGGACAAACGAAAACTGGGACAATATTTTCACAAAAGTAGTCGAAAACCAGGGCAAATGAAAACCAAGGTTCTACTGTAGTGGAGAGGCTAGCGAGTTTGTCTAAATACCACATCAAACGTCTGTTTACTAGACGTTCAGTCACCTTGCAAACTGCACTGGTAAGAGCAATGGGACGATAGTGGGAGGCATCATGTCCCGAAGTACAGTGGACCCCCGGTTAACGGCCTGCTCCAAACACTAACAATTATGTAAATGTATTTTTGTAAGTGCTTTTGTAAGTGTATGTTTGGGGGTCCAAAAGGACTAAATCTAATTTACATTATTCCTTATGTTAATAAATTCGTTCGGTAACGGCACTTAAACAGCATTCTGGAACGAATTATGGCCGTTAACCGGGGGTTCACTGTACCTGGTTTACGAAAAGGTAGAACAATGGCAGATTTGTAATAATATTGGTAGAATTACCGACAATATGTTAAGTAAAAGGACACAATTGCAACTAATGTGACATTTTATTGTGGCAACGTTTCGCTCTCCAGGAGCTTTCTCAGCGTTCAAGCATATATGGACACAGTTGGTATATATATACTGTCAAGGTGAGGTGAAAAACTAGTGGTGTTAGAAGTAGTAGTGATATAAGTAGTATTAGTAGTAGTAGTAGTAGTAGAAGTAATACAATAAGGTAGAACAATCAATATGCACATGAGTAAAAGGTGATAAAACAAATACTTGGGTAGTATAACAATAGGTTAGACAAATATTTCTGCTGGAGGTTGAAATATAGAAGGCCAGTAGGAGTGTTCCACATCTACGATGTGCTAAATTAGCAGGAGAGACTGTGATGGTAGGGTTTACTGTTTTCAGGAGGATTCTTGCTAAGACTTCAGAGATGGTGATTTACATTTTCCTTCCTTTTTCATCAAAGATTGCAAGAAAAGAGCTCTTCAGATCATTAATTCTCCACGCGTCAACTCCACTCCAAACAAAGTTATAATTCTTCCCAACAGCCAGGTTGCATCCAACATTTCTAAAGTATTTGCACAAGCTAACACTAGAGTCGCCATCGCTTCCAGTACTTCTATTAAGGATCTAACCAGGACTAAATCCAAGCACCATGAACCAGTCAACGCAGGGGTCTACACTATACCCTGTGGAGGCTGCGACAGAATTTATGTAGGAGAAACAGCAAGAAACCTCGAGACACGCATCAATGAACACATGAATGCATGCAGAAACGATAACCTGAACAACGCCTGCGTACAACACCGAAATTCCAACAATCATCTCATGAAATTCAAAGACGCCCTACTAGTAATCAAAGAAACTAATTTCCGTAGACGAAAATGCCTTGAATCAGCACTTATCTCTGTTTCTAACACAATTAAACAAAACAAAGGCAGCTTCACCATCTCTGAAGTCTTAGCAAGAATCCTCCTGAAAACAGTAAACCCTACCATCACATAGTCTCTCCTGCTAATTTAGCACATCGTAGATGTGGAACACTCCTACTGGCCTTCTATATTTCAACCTCCAGCAGAAATATTTGTCTAACCTATTGTTATACTACCCAAGTATTTGTTTTATCACCTTTTACTCATGTGCATATTGATTGTTCTACCTTATTGTATTACTTCTACTACTACTACTACTACTTATATCACTACTACTTCTAACACCACTAGTTTTTTCACCTCACCTTGACAGTATATATATACCAACTGTGTCCATATATCGCTTGTAACGGCTTGAGAAAGCTCCTGGAGAGCGAAACGTTGCCACAATAAAATGTCACATTAGTTGCAATTGTGTCCTTTTAATGGCAGATTTCCACAGCTGGGGAAGAACTCCTTGTGACCAAATAAGATTATATAAAAGTAAGAGGACAGCAAGGGCTGATGGATATAAATGCTGATTTATACGAATATGAATGCTGTCAGGTCCAGCTGCTAATGATCGGCAAGTGGAAAATGTTGACCCTCATTCCAGAAGTGTAAAAGGCACATTATAAGATGCTTCTCTGCTAGAAGTCTAAGGGCTCTCCCTGGCAGACGTGGAGGAAAGAAACGAGGGGCATAGATGGAGCCCCTGAGAAATAAGGACAAGATTATTACCAATTTCGGTGGCAACTTCAAGAGGGTTCGCTATAGTGACACTGGCAACCCAAAGAACAGGAGCCGTGTCTGCACAGTATTTGCCACTCAGTTTCCATACTTTTTTCCAGACTGCACTCTATAGATGCCTATTGTGTTTAGCTTCACGGACAACATGGCGAGCGACTGTTCTTGTCCGCTTAAAATCAAGGAGTTGCTCTGTGGTCCTACTGTAACGATATCTGCCCCATGCAGTGCGTTTCAAACGTACCACACGAGCATAAGCAGGTGACCACTAAGGCATGCATTTCTGAAAATGCTTGCCCGAAGTTTGGGGTATAGAATGTGAAGCCTTGGTGGTTAAAATGGAGGTCGAGAATAGGTGTAATAGCTCGTCAATAGAGGATGATGAAGGATCTTCACTAAAAGCAGTTTGACATGAGTACAGGTCCCAATTCGCTAGGTTAAACTGCCAGCTTGGGCTTTGAGGTGGTGAACACTAATGAGGAGGATTGGAAAATGATCGCTGTCATGTAAGTCCGGAAGTATAGACCAGGTAAAGTCTAGTGCAGATGAGCAAACTGAAAGATCGATGCAAGAGAGAGAGATTGAGTATGAGGATCAAAATGGATTGGAATACCTGTATTTAAAACATGGAATGGGAGAGAAGTGAAAAGAGCCTAACTGAATGCTGAGAGTCAAAGTGAGAACCCCTCCTCAGAGGAAATGGCAAGCATTAAAAATCGCCTAATAACAGAAGTGGTGGCGGTAATGAATAAACCAGAAATGCAATATCTGGGATAGATAATGCCAGAGAAGGAGAGATGTACAAAGAGCAGACCACTTATTCAAGTAATGCGTGCTGCAGTGTAATGCAACAAAGTATGAACAAAGATCTGATGGTATGGTATACCAGTGAGTAAAAGAAGTGCACTTTCATTAAAGGTTCTGATGAATATAATAAAACATAGCCCGAGACGGGATGGCTAGCAGCGCAGCATAATTTGGGTACCTTTAAATAAATACAAATGGGAAAATTGGGAGAGCAATACCCGAAGCTCACCCCAGTTACCTCGGAGGCCTTGGATATTCCACTGTAAATAAGCCATGATTTGAGAAAAGAATACAGGGAATACGAAGCAATAGGCATCTATGGACTAGAAGGGTTGAAGTCCACATGTGGAGGCAGTGGAAAACGAGTAAGCAGTGAAGGATTGGAATGCTGTGAAGAAGAGTTGTGCATATGGCATAGAAGAGTGAAGAATAGTGACCATCAATGGTTTAGTATCCTCAATATATTTGGAGATAGCTTCAAGTGTTTCAGAGGACAAGGATGTTGTATGTGGGATGGCATCAGAGATAAAAGGGGGAATGTGACTAAAGATCGGGGCAATGATAAAAGTTACCAAAGTAGGGGGAGAGAAAGGTGAGAGTTAACTTGGGACAAAGCCTGGGAGGGGACAGAAGAGGAAGAAACTTGGTAGGGGATAGGAGAGGAAGGGCGGTACGAGGGAGAGGATGAAGCTTCGCACTCTTAAAAGAATTAGTAAGAGGGAAAGAACCAGCTACAGAGACTGGAAAGAAAAATGTCTGGGTACAATAAGTGAAGGAGAGGTTAAAGGAGATTTACACTTTGTGGATTGTTTGGACTTTGGAAAAGTAGAGGGGCAAAGAGGAGGAGCTATTGCAAGAGGTCTTTTAGACAAACCTTAGAGTGAGAATAGGGACCTCGGAGTCTAGGACTGAGTTAGACAGGTGTGACTGTGGAAGGTGTAACCACAGGGGAGACTGCAGAATTGGGATCCCAGAGGTTGGGGGCCTCTTAGTAACTCGAGAATAAGGAATGCGGGGAAGTTTCCCCTGGAGGTGTAGATGAGAGATTGCCATGGCAAAAGTAAAACCCTGTTTGAGATAACGGATTTCTCGTTCATTTAGTAAACTTGGCAACGACAAGATGGGCGAGCTTCATTACAATTAAGGCAAGAGGGAGGTAGACTACAAGACATTGCTATGGCTGTCGGCACCAAAGACTGGATATTCCACTATGGACCTGCTGGATGGCCAAAATGCCAGCAATCTCTACACTGTTGTGGTGTTGGGATCAACTCTTAGATGATGTCCTGTGATGTAAACCAAGGACGGAAGCTCACGGCAGTCAAAAGTTAAGCGAGCTACATTGAAAGGGTAGCATTTCCGCCTGCTGGCAGGAAGTACATGTGTGTCTACTTTGAGAAATGGGAGGTCTTGGAGCTCAAGCTGTTCCAGAATGTCATCGCAACATGTCTGGATATAAACTAAATCATCCAATGGACCACAGAAAACAAAATGTTAAATGAGGACAAATTCCAACTACATACTCAGTTATGGAAAACTTGAGTTAAAAGCTAGAACAGTGTTAAGAAATTCTAACCACACAATAGAGCAAAAACCTAATGTGAAGGACTTTCAAGTCCTGAATGATTCCTTACTGAGATGTTGAAATGCTATTCTTAGGTTTGCTAGTTGCCAATGTGCTGCAGCAGTTATTTGGTTGTGTGCCTCAGATGTGCTCAGTATTGTGCTCAGTATTATGCTCACCCCAAGATCCTTTTCCTTGAGTGAGGTTTGCAGTCTTTGGCCCCCTAGCCTGTACTCTTGTCATCTTTGCCCTTCCCTGATCTTCATGACTTTGCATTTGATGTGGTTAAATTCCAAAAGCCACTTGCTGGACCAGGCTTGCAGCCTACCTGGAGGGTATTCTGGGGATCAACGCCCTTGCGGTCCAGTCCACGACCAGGCCCTGATCAACCAGGCCATTACTGCTGGCCGCACATAGTCCAACGTACGAACCACAGCTCGGCTGATTCGGCACCGACTAAATATCTGTCCAGCTCCCTCTTGAAGGCAGTCAGGACCTACTGGTAATTTCCCTTATGCATGGTGGGAGGCTGTTGAACAGTCTTGGGCCCCAGACACTTATGGCATTTTCTCTTAGTGTACCAATGGGTCCCCTACTTTTCATTGGGGGTATTTTGCACCACCTACCCCGTCTTACTTTCATAGGGATTGTGTGCAGATTCGGGATCATTCCTTCTAGGATTTTCCAAATTTAGATTATGATTTCTCTCTCACCTGCATTCCAGCGAGTACAAATCAAGTGCTTCCAAGTGTTCCCAGTAGTTGAGGTGTTTGATAGAACTTATATGTACAGTAAAGGTTCTCTGTACACTTTCTAGATCTGCAGTTTCACCTGCTTTGAGCGGAGATGTTAATGTACAACAATATTCCAGCCTAGAGAGAACAAGTGATTTGAAAAGGATCATTGGCTTGGCATGGCATCTCTTGTTTTGAAAGTTCTCATTATCCATCCTATCATTTTCTTTGCAGTTGTGATCGTGGCACTGTTGTGATCCTTGAAAGCGAGATCCTCGGACATTACCACTCCCAGGTCCCTTACATTATTTTTCCACTATTGTATGATCAGAGTTTGTAGTGTACTCAGTTCTATTTATTATCTCCTCCAGTTTTCCATAATAGAGTAGTCGGAATTTGTCTTTATTGAACATCATATTATTTTCCATTGCCCATTGGAAAACTTGGTTTATATCTTCTTGGAGGTTAACCGTGTCCTCAACAGACGACAGTCTCATGCAGATCCTAGTATCATCTGCAAAGGATGACAGTGCTGTAGATTACATCTCTATGTCTGATATGAGAATGAGGAACAGAATGGGGGAAAGTACTGTGCCTTGTGAAACAGAGCTTTACACTATGGCAGCTTCCGATTTAACTCTGTTAATCACTACTCTGATTGGTTAGAAAGTTGAAGATCCATCTCCCTACTTTTCCAGTTATTCCTTTAGCATGTATTTTGTGAGCTATTACACAATGATTGCACTTTTCAAAGGCTTTTGCAAAGTATGTATATTACATCTGCATTCTGTTTTTCTTCCAGTGCACCCAAGACCATACATAGTGATTCAGTAGTTACGAAAGGCAGGAGCAACATGCTCTGAACCAATGTTGCCCTGGATTGTGCAGTTTTTGGGAATCCAAGTGGTTTGCAATCGTGCTTCTTAGCACTCTTTCAAAGATTTTTATGATGTGGGACATTATAGCTATTGGTCTATAGTTCTTAGCTAATGCTTTGCTGCCACCTTTATGGAGTGGGTCTATATCCGTTGTTTTTAGTGACTATGGAATTTCACCCATGTCTAAGCTCCTCCATATTATACTTAAGGCATGAGAAGGCTTTCTTGCAGTTCTTGATGAACACAGTTCCGAGAGTTTGGTCCTGGGGCCGAGTGCATAGGCATGTTGTTAATGAATTTCTCAAAGTCCATCGGAGTTAGGGCAATGTCAGAAATCTGGCACACACTGATAAGAGTTTTGAGGCTTATTCATGAAAAATCAATTGGACTATCTTTAGACTGATTAGTGGCTGGCTAAACACAGTCATATTGGGATTTCAGTATCTCTCATTTCTTTGTTGTCATCTGTGTAAGTCCCATCTTGTCTGAGCAAGGGCCTGATACTAGATGTGGTATTAGCTTTGTTTTTGGCATATGAAAGAAATTTTTGAATTTCTTTCAATTTCACTAATTGCTTTTAGCTCCTCCTGTCTCTCCTGGGTCCTTTAAGAGTCCTTTAACTTAAGTTTGATACTTTTCACTTTCCTAGCCAGCGCTTCCTTCCGTGTATCAGATAATTTAGCATTCTTGAGGAGCTCAGTGATTCTTCGTCGTCTTCTGTAGATGGAGCGTCTTTCTCTCTTCAGTTTACTTCTTTCTTAGGAAAATATGCCTTTAACATGCTTCAGCTGCCAGGAAGTTGATATTTAAGACACTGGTTTGGATCCATGTTGTTTAAGATATCTTCCCAACATGTTTCATTTAAGACATGTTTCATTTAAGACATGGTTCACCTGGTCCCAGTTGATGTTCTTGTTGTTGAAGTTTTATTTGGTGAAGACACCTTCACACCTATGAGCATTTTGCTGATCAGGACCCATGTGCATGTAAGTCTGATTATTATTATTATAATCAAATAGAAGCGCTAAACCACAGGGGTTATACAGCGCTGCAGGTTATTGTAGGATGCAGGGAGAGTGGGTTGTAAGAGGGAGATGGATGATTAGTAGGGTATGGAGTGCAGCATGAGGGGGATAGTGCAGGGATAGAAGGTAAAAAAATGAGGGAGAAGGGGCTGAGGGGGGTGCTAGGGTTAATTTCAGAGTTTGTGTAGTAAGTCAGTTTCTGTCAAAAAATCAACAAAAATCAGGATTAAGGGGGGTCCATCTGCAAAAAAGGGAAGGTAAAAAAGCCCAGGCAAAGTTTGGAGGTAAATTCTGCTGCTCGTTGATAAGTGGGGATCCACAAATATGCAACAGACACTGGAACCACAATGCTCACAGAGAGGGGCAGGGGGCCTCTCCATGAATCCCGTGAGTAAACGGTGTGGCCGTGCGAAGCGGAGGTTAGTCTCCCAACCTCGACATTTGACAAAAAGAAGGCCAGAAACCTATAATGGTTTAATAGAATGAAGTTTTTTATTCAGCAGGTCAGACCAGCGTTGTTGCCAACGGGTGGGGGTAGCAATGACCGCAAAATA
>WNWK01012800.1:0-57990 GCA_009830355.1 Cherax destructor | reverse complement strand
AATATATATAATTTTTGTACATATTAAGTACAAGTGATGTTTATGATGGTCATGTATCAATTGTCAGAGGACTGCACCTTTGTACATTTTTTTTGTGACCTTGATGTATTAAGAATATTGGTTAGTGTATGTGTGGTGTTAGTAGGAGGTTGTAGAGGTACATAGCTTGTGTTTGTCATATTATATATTGTGTCGGGTTTAAACAGCTAACATTGAATAATTGATTGTTGCCTGTTTTTCTTTAAGATGTATTTTTGACATATGTAAAATTGTCCATAATGTTTTTAAATAAAAAAAAAAAAATTCTTTTTGCACGAAGTCATGAGATACACTTACTAGTTGACAACTGTTTAGAGTTACTTCTTTATTGGTATAGAATGTTTTAAATTTATAAAGTCTGTGTTAAAGGTATTTGATGCAGCTGGTAGCATACTTCAGTGTTGATGCGACAGTTGTGTAGTATGAATTAAAACAATTTGCCACTTTAGTTGTTTCGTGGCATACCTGTTATCGACATTTAGTACTGTTAGATCTGTCTATGGGTTTATGGCTATACCCCAACTGTTTTAGTTGTTGCCAGAGCTTTCTAGGGTTATCCTTGTACTCTTCGATTTTTGAGCAATAGTGCCTCGCCTTTGCGCCTTTTATAAGCCTCTGCACTCTGTTCCTCACCCTTTGGAATTCATTTAGCGCTGCAATATCCTGTCTGTTTGCCTTAAATCTTTTTATCAACTGGTCTCTGAATTTATTATTATCTAATATCTCAGTAGTCATCCAGGGTTCAGTTCTTCGTTTAATCCTAACCTCTTTAACTGGTGCAATATTATCAAGGATGTCAGTGAACATTGTTTTGAATTTTTCCCAGGCATCATTTACGTCCGTGCAACTTGTTATCACTGACCAGTCACAATTGTGTAGCATATTTACCAGTGTTTCTTTATTGTAGTTTCTAGTTGACCTAACTTTTATTGTCTTGTGTAGGCCTATCTGTTCCCTAGTGATTTTCCTGGTACAGTAAATGATGAAATGATCACTAAGGCCTGTGGTAATGACCCCTGACTGACTAATGTTCTTAATGCGGTTACAAAGTATGTGGTCATTAGGGTGGCTGAGAACTGTGTGATCCGGGTTGGTGTATTAATTAGTTGCGTGTAACTATTTAAATCCAGAATTTGCTTATATCTTTTACATAGCCCGTTATTTTGCTGTTGAAAACAGATATTGAAGTCTCCTAGTATTACTGTCTCGTCATTGTTATCAAGTCCTGACACGACTCTCGAAAAGTCCTCTAAGAACTGGTCAGGGTGGGAGGGCGATAACTAGTTCCTACTAAGATGGGTTTGGTCTTGGGAAGCAACACTTCAAACCATAGAATCTCCAGTTTATTGTCATTTAAATCAGGTCTTGGATTATAGGCTAAGTCGTTCCTTATGTAGGCACATACCCCACCACCTTTTCTATTCCTATCTAAGCGTTTTATATTGTAACCTTCTATTTTGACCTCGTCGTCAGTCACCGTATCATCCAACCAGGATTCCGAGATGGATATAACTGCCGCTCTAGTTCTGTTAGCTAGAATCCTAATCTCTGCCAGTTTTGGAAGAAGTGATCTTGCGTTGACATGAATAAAGTGAAGGCCTGTTTTCCTAAGACAATCATAATCATCAATAAATGGCAAGGGGTCATTAACATTAAAAACAGGTAAATCAATGTCATCATTGGTAAAGGGTAATTGTGCCAAAGTGCATTTGTTACAAGCAAAATGAAATCTGGCACCATTATCATAATCAAACACATATCCATTATGCACCCACCCCTTACACATTTTACATACGGTAAGTTTACTGTTCTTCTTTCGTACCTTAGTACAGTGTATACAAATGTCTGGTGGTGTCTGAGATATTAAAAATGGTTCTATCTGTGCATTACATATAGAGTTAAGGTTATCATTCCTAGCTACTAGACCGTCATTATCACCATGATTTATCTGTCTGTTTTGCACCTGTACCATAGATTGAGGTCCTGGATTAGTATGGATATTACCACTTAATAGCACCACTATAAACGCTGTGCGCCACTGTGTTTGTTTGGGTATGTGGGGTTGCCATACCTTGCGGCGATAGTGGCACTTACGTTTCTGGTAGGATGGCCACTTTCCAGGGAGCTATCCCCCCATTCACCTTTTCCAGTCCCCATGACTGATTTCCTTCTTCCGAGAAGTTCAAAATAATGATAAATATAATTATGGCAGCCTGAACACCTCTTACGCCACCCATGGTTATTCTTCACTCTTTATCACTTCACATCAAAAATTTGTTTTCTTTATTTTTATTAAAAAGAAACCATTGATCCTATCAGACACCTAGCAATGCCTTGTAGCTACTCTAGAAATCACCACTGATTACTAGTAAATTTCTTGTTAACACATACCCCCCTTACCCCTTACTTATCCCCCTACTTTAAACTCCCTTCACTCCTCACTTCACAGTCCGGCTTCACCTATCACACTTCTTGCTCATTTCCATCCTGGCAGGGTAAGAAAAAGTTTTAATGAATGGCGATGTACTTCCAAAGCCCCATCAATCCCATTTAGCGAGGCTCGTCGTGTTGTTGACTAGTCCTTGTAGAGTTGATGTGTCAGCCATTTTTAAAACTTGTGGGTCCTGGTCATGCAGGAGATTTATATTGAAGTCGCCTGTGAGCATCACAAGCGGCTTTGTTTAAAGTAGTATGTCACTGATGTCACCTATGGTCTGTATACCTTGTACATGTACTTGTAGAAATAAAGATATTATTGTATAAATATTGGTAGAATTACCGACAATATGTGTCCTTTTACTTAACAAAGATATTATTATATGATTATTATAAGAACATGGGGAAGCCGGGCTGGATGTGTCAGCTATTTTTAAAACTTGTGGGTCCTGGTCATGCAGGAGATTTATATTGAAGTCGCCTGTGAGCATCACAAGCGGCTTTGTTTAAAGTAGTATGTCACTGATGTCACCTATGGTCTGTATACCTTGTACATGTACTTGTAGAAATAAAGATATTATTGTATAAATATTGGTAGAATTACCGACAATTTGTTAAGTAAAAGGACACAAATGCAACTAATGTGACATTTTATTGTGGCAACGTTTCGTTCTCCAGGAGCTTGACAAAGCTCCTGGTGAGCGAAAAGTTGCCACAATAAAATGTCACATTAGTTGCATTTGTGTCCTTTTACTTAACAAAGATATTATTATATGATTATTATAAGAACATGGGGAAGCCGGGCTGGATACGGCTCATGTTGTCACTGGCCTTTATAAACCCAACAAAGAAAGTAAATAGTGAGGAGTCTCCTTTTGTCTCATATTTGTGGCTCTCACTCCCCCGCCCATGCGGGTTTACCACCTCTTGTGATACATATGATACATCAAGGTGCCTTTATTATCTACATGACAGATCTTGATCGAAGGAACTGGAGTTATATTGACTTATTTTGGATCTAAACCAACTGTCCTACAAGCTGTGTGACCCCTACGTGTTTACGCTTCCTAGTGATACATAGTAAGTATATTTAAATACACATAATTACAATTATCATTCATTGTTACTTTTGTGTAAATTAACCCAGGGTAGGGAGTGTTAGTAACCCAGGGTAGGGAGTGTTAGTAACCCAGGATACCCCAGGGTAGGGAGTGTTAGTAACCCAGGATACCCCAGGGTAGGGAGTGTTAGTAACCCAGGATACCCCAGGGTAGGGAGTGTTAGTAACCCAGGATACCCCAGGTGGAGGTGAGGTATTTTTCCACCCAGGGTAGGGAGTGTTAGTAACCCAGGGTAGGGAGTATTAGTAACCCAGGATAACCCAGAGTAGGGAGTGTTAGTAACCCAGGGTAGGGAGTATTAGTAACCCAGGATAACCCAGGGTAGGGAGTATTAGTAACCCAGGATAACCCAGAGTAGGGAGTGTTAGTAACCCAGGGTAGGGAGTATTAGTAACCCAGGGTAGGGAGTGTTAGTAACCCAGAATAACCCAGGGTAGGGAGTGTTAACCACCCAGGGTAGGGAGTGATAGCCACCCAGGATAACCCAGTATAGGGAGTGTTAGTAACCCAGAATAACCCAGGGTAGGGAGTGATAGCCACCCAGGATAACCCAGGGTAGGGAGCATTAGTAACCCTGGGTAGGGAGCATTAATAACCCAGGGTAGGGAGTGTTAGTAACCCAGGATAACCCAGGGTATTGAGTGTTGGTAACCCAGAATAACCCTGGGTAGGGAGTGTTAGTAACTGAGGGTAGGGAGCGTTAGTAACCCAGGGCAGGGAGTGAAAGCCACCCAGGATAACCCAGGGTAGGGAGTGTTAGTAACCCAGGATAACCCAGAGTAGGGAGTAAGCCACCCAGGGTAGGGATTGTAAGCCATCCAGGGTAGGGAGTACAAGCCATCCAGGGTAGGGAGTGTAAGCCACCCAGGGTAGGGAATGTAAGCCGTCCAGGGTAGGGAGTGTAAGCCACCCAAGGGTAGGGTGTAACCCAGGATAAGGGAGGAGTGTGCCACCCAGGATAACCCAGGGTAGGGTGTTATCCACCCAGAATAACCTAAGGTAAGGGAGTGTAAGCCACCCAGGATAACCCAGGGTAGGGTAGTGTTATCCACCCAGGATAACCCAGGGTTGGGAGTGTAAGCCACCCAGGATAACCCAAGAAAGTCCATCATTAAATACAGTCATATTTCAATTGTGGTTTTTAATATTATACCCCAGGATGCCACACAAACCATTCGACTAAATGTTAGGTGTACCTACTTACTGACCAGCTGGGGTGTGGTTCATACATCACGTTGCATGTGGCTAACAGTAACAGCATGGTTGATCAGGCCCTGATCCACCATGAGGCCTGGTCACAGACTGGGCCGTGGGTGCATTGACCCCTGGAACCCTCTTCAGGTATACTGCTAGGTGAACAGGGACAGCAGGTGTAAGGTGACCCTTTTCAGGGTCCAGAGGCCAAATTTCAAAGTGTACACCAGGGTCCAAGAATTTTCAACTAAATGTTTTGTTATTTTTCCTTATGAAATGGTAGAGAATCTTTTTCTGAAGGTAATAAAACAAAAAGTACGAAATTTGATGAAAAATTGATGAAATTATGCTCTCACGAATTTTTATGCGTCAGCGATATTTACGCATCAGCGATTTTGCCGACTTTGACTCCCATTTTAGGCCAATTACATTATTCCAGTTAACCAAATTCTTAGCTGTTTCGCTAGTATTACTTCTATTCTATCGTTTGAGCACAAGAAATCGCCCAGTAACTGTTTCAACTACAAAATAAAGTGATCGGAAATTGGTAATTTAGCCAATTTAACACAAAGTTCAAAATATTCCATTTTCAAAACAGGGTGCAGAATAAATAATGCAGGCATTCCTGGCACTAAACTAACATTTCCTCTGTTCATTAGTTATGTTTTCAGTCTTTACAAATGAATTCCATTTTTATTTTTTATTCACATAATGAATTTTTATTCAAACCAAAAAATGGAAGATTTACAATTATGCAATGTTGTAATAATTGTATAAATAATATCAACACATTTGTGAACGTATATTAGACCCATCAGCTGGCACGTATTAGACGTGTGACGCCATTTGTTTACTCTTGAACATCGGCAAAAATTTTACATTTCCGCTACTTTGAGCTCAGTTTCAAGTTATTTTCAGTACGAAAAACCTATCAAAATCATCTCTATTTCTATAATATATCTTCCATTCTATTAAATGAGACCAAGAAATCACAAATGCAACTATAAAAACATACGAAAAACACTGCAAATTTGCTGTTTTAATAAAAAATTACAGTCTCAGTTTTTTTTCTCTCATTATGCACTGTGTACTGCAGGATTTGTTTTATGTGGTGCACACTTACCAGATAGATGTATTCTCTCATATCTAGGCCCAAATTTAATGCTCACAGCTTATCTGAGTGAGCTGAGCTCATGGCGTAGAACTACAGTTTGGATCCTCAACTCAAAGCCGTAGAACTACAGCATGGACCCTGAAAGGGTTAACACCTAGATACTTACTGATAGGTGAACAAGGACATCAGGTATAAGGAAGCATGCCCAATGTGTCCACCATGCCAGGAATCAAACCATGGACATGGTGTGTGAGGTGAGAGCATTGCCAACTGAGCCTCAGGACACCCAGAAGAGTCTTAAGTGATTTATTTCCACTGGGGTCATTGTAATATCTTATTATTTAAAGCCCAGCTGTGAGATACACTAGAAATCAGTCATGGTTATAACCATAAAAATTAAAACAGCTAAGTAACTCAACTGTGTGAAAATCAGTTACAATAATAGAATGTACAATAAGAATAATGTGAAGTGAGTTATTGACATGAATATTAAAGAGAGGATCAGCTTGCAATAATAGTTACACCAATGTTAACTAAAGTCAACCCTCCGTTTTCGTGCATAATCCGTTCCTAAGGGATGCACTAAAACTGAAACACACGAAAACTGAAACCATTTTCCCCATAAGAAATAATGGAAATTCAATTAATCCGTTTAAGACACCCAGGAGTATTAACAAAAAAATATTTTTTTAGAGATTAAATATAGATTTACATACAGAAAAGAATGACAAATAAATATAAAGCACTAATAACATGTATAAATGAACATTTAACATCACACTTACCTTTATTGGCGACTTGTTGGTGTATGGAAGATGGAGAGGAGGAGAGAGGGAGGCGAGTTTAGTGTTGGTAGGCAGGACAAAATGCTTCAATTTGACACTAATATCAGCTTTACAGCTTATTTATCTATCACAATTCATCTAATATGACATAATAAACAATATTAATAACATAGAAACATGATATATACTCTAGAATGAATAAAATATGTCATTATGTATGAGATTAGATTTAGATTTTGCCACCGAAGTGGCTAGTTTATTGGGCACCCCATATCCATCCTGTGGACGGTAGCGCAAGAGCATATGGAGACACAAAAGGCCTAGGCACTAGGCCCCAAAGGGGCCTAGTGGGTTTATATCTACATTTCAATTATCTGTTACAAGCAAATTTAGGAAATTTGCTTAGTACAATTGGTATCTTATTTCATGTACAGTGGACCCCGGTGTTCGTCCTGCTCAAAACACGCCCTTTTATGTAAGTGTATTTTTTTAAATGCTTTTATAAGTGTAGTTTTGGGGGTCTAAAAGGACTAGTCTACTTTACATTATTTCTTAAGGGAATAAATTCGGTTGGTAATGGCACTTGAACAGCATTCTGTTACGAAAAATGGACGAACACCGGGGGTCCACTGTATAAGATATCTTGACATGTCACATAGGTTATTATACTGTCTATCTCTATATTCCTCAATAAGTGCACAATTAAGCACATAGTGTTTAAGACAGTGACCATATGCCCGATCACATAATTTGCACTTAGTTTGATCATCATCTGTGTCTCCCAAACTGTCAGAAGTACCTCTAGCCAAGCCTAAGCCTGGCCACTACAACATCAGTCAGTCTGTTCATATTGCAAGTTGCTCCACAAACATGCCCATCTGTGCTCGCATTATCATGAGCACAGATAGGCACGTTCATGGAAATTAATTTGGATTTATATCTACAGTTCACTTATCTGTTACAAGCAAATTTAGGAAATTTGCTTAGTATAAGTGGTATCCTACCTTCACTAATAAGATATCTTGACATGTCACATAGGTTATTATACTGTCTATCTCTATATTCCTCAATAAGTGGACAATTCAGCACATAGTGTTCAAGACAGTGACCATATGCCTGATCACATAATTTGCATTTAGTTTGATCATCATCTGTGTATCTCCCAAACTGCCAGAAGTACTTGTAGCCAAGCCGAAGCCTGGCCACTACAACATCAGTCAGTCTGTTCACATTGCAAGTTGCTCCATAAACATACTTATCTACGTTGATGTTATCGTAGTGGGTTATAGATCTACTCAGGCTTCTAACTGCATTCCTATAGCTATCATTTTCATTATTTATTTCTCTCCTAATATTATTCCTAATGCTAGACACAGATATACCAAAGTTATATTCTACATTCTTCTTATGGGTGCTCTTCTTGGCTAACATATCAACTTTATCATGAAGGAGTAATCCAATGTGTGACGGAATTCATAGCAAATGTACATTAATTCCTTTGTCCCGGATTTTTGAGTATCTATACCTGGCTTCTCCAATGAGCATGCTGTTAGAGTCATTATATGAGTCAAGAGCCTTCAATGATGACATAGAATCAGTAATGATGATAGAGTCAAGCTCAGTGTCATAAGTTAGCTTTAGTGCCATTAGGATTGCAAACAATTCAGTTTGCAGTGTAGACACCCAGTTGTTAATTCTTATGCCTAGTTCAAAAAAATTATTATTCTTAACTAGGGAGGTGGCAACCAGAGCAGATGCAGCCCTGCCAGAAGACTCCTGTTTAGATCCATCAGTGTATATAACTTGAGATAACTTATTACTACCAGCTAGGCGAGAAATTTCTTCTTGAGCAGTTGCTTTAACAAGTGATTTAAGGAAGGGATTACTAGCAATGAGCTTCTTGGGAGGAAGTTGCAGGTATGTGATATTAAATGAACACATCTTCCATGGAGGGGTGAAATGCTCTTGTTGCCTACAGTGATACAATTCATGCAGGTTGTAAAACTTAATGTAATTGCATGTTTTCACAATACATTTAGATCTGTGAGTATTTACTTCTAGACATTTAGTAAGATTCATTGTGACAGTGTCTGGTTCATTTCTTAACATTCTAATACCAAGTACAGTGTTAATCTCAACAATCCTATCACTGATACTAGTAATACCAAGCTCCTTCCTCATATTAAGAACCTTTGTAGATTTGGGACAGCCAAGAATAATTCTGAGAGCTTCATTTTGCATTAACTCCAAGGGTCGGAGAGAACTTTCTCGAGCTAATATCAACATGGGAGCAGCATAATCAATTAAGGACCTAATATAGGCTATGTACATCATTATCGCGATTCTCACATTAGCACCATAGTTGGGGTTGTAGCCAGCAACAGCTTTAAGAGCATTTAGTCTATCTTTGCATTTTTTATTTAGTTGTGGTATAGTAGATTTGGTAAAGGGTACATCTACACCAAGATATCTGTAAGTTTTAATGTAGCTAATGTTTTCACCCTGCAAATAGATGGGTGGGGGATGTCGTTTGCTTGTTAATATCTTTGTTTTAGAGGAAGATATTACGAGGCCTAGTCGATTACAAATTGCTTGAACTTCATTAAGAACGGTACTCATCTTTTTATGCCCTGTTGTGTGGATCATGATGTCATCAGCATAGCTTATAGCTATATGTTTAGGTGAGGCAGGTAGAGCATTTAGGAGAGCATTAATCAGAATATTAAATAGCATGGGACTGAGAACTCCTCCCTGCGGTGTACCTAGGGACATTTCTTTAGACTCGCTTCTAAAGCCTTGGTAGAGGACAGAGGATACTCTGTTTGACAGGTATCCTATTATCCAGCAGAGTAGGCTACCACCAATATTCATTTTGGCTAGTTCATGTAGTATAACAGTTCTGTTCGCGATATCAAATGCAGATTTTAGATCAAGAAATGTGGTAAAACTAGTAGAGGTATGTGAGGTGAGAAAGGTGGAGATACAATTCTGCACACTCTACCTTTCATGAACCCATAGAGGGAGGGGAGAGTTGGTGTCTGATTCTATAGTACAGTCTGTTAAGTATCATTCTTTCAAAAATTTTACAAAGACAGCTAGTTAAGGAGATCGGTCTAAATGTATCAGGCTGTTGGGGCTTAGGGATAGGCACAATGAGACTATTGGTCCAGGAAGTAGGAAGAACTCCCTCAATGTAACTGGTATTATACAGTGCCAACAAAGGATTATTAGGCACGTGCCTTAAAGTTCTGAGAATATCATAGGTTATACCATCCTCTCCAGGAGCAGTTGATCGACCTTTAGTTAATGCGTTATCTAATTCATACTCTGTGAAGAGGCAATCACTCTCATCAATATTTTGGCTCATAAAATTAATCAGTTCCAACATTTCTTCAGAAGCACTCTCTAAGTTTTCTCTAATATGAGATGGCAGGTTTTCATGCCTGGAGATTTTGGACCAGTCATTTATGAGGTCATTTGCTTTTTCAAGTGGAAAGGGATGAGCAACATTGCCAGTCTTTTTCCTGGTTATTTTATTTATACCTTTCCATGCCAGACTTAAAGGGGTAGACCTATTTAATCCACTAACGAATTGTTCCCATTCCTGTTGCCTAAGTTCTTGCTTTCTATTTCTTGTATTTGTTAGTGCAGCTTGGAATGCTCTGAGAAGGTCTGGGGTTCTACACTCACGGTATGCTTTACCAATCCTCCTAGCTGCATGTGTTAGATTGCGTAGCTGTGGGTCATTATAATATTTACATTGGTTTTTATTGTCATTTCTAGTGGAAGGTTTATGTTGTCTTTTCCTGCCCACTTGATCTGTGAGTACAGTCTCAATAGCGGTAACTAGATCATCATTGAATTTTTGTGTGCCAGTGGGCTCATAATCTTTATACCATTGATCCAAGTGGTTAATAAAGTTTTCTCTGTGTTCTGGGTTGAGAATAAGTTTCCTCCTTCTGTATTTAGCTTTTTGGTTGCTTGAGATATGATCAAGATTGACAGTTGTGAGTCTTGGGAAGTGATCAGATAGAAGATCATCAACTATGACAGAGACATGCATCGTATATGATGTATTAAATCCAAGGCACAGATCTAGTATGCCTCCATATATGTGAGTGGGCTCAGTAGTGCCTACAATACGAACATTATCATGCTCATTTAGAAATTTCACTAGTTTAGTTCCATTGGTGTTTGTTATAGACCCACCAATATTCTTATGTCTGGCATTAAAGTCTCCAAGTATGAGGGTAGGTTCACTATTGATGCAGTCTGGTAAAGCATCAGGTCGAAGCTGGTTTGCTGGGGCATAAAGATTAAAAATGTTTATGGAAAAATCGCCTGCGTATACTCTGACACCATGATACTGCATGTTTACTCGACTCTGCAGGGTAAGGAGTGAATGTGGCAAGTTCTTTCTGACATACATCACACAACAGTTGGTTGACCTTAAGTTATAAGCTGCATATCCAGACAACTTTGGTGGAGGTACTCCTTCTTTCAGTCTACATTCCTGCAAATAGATGACATCAATATTCTTGGTTGCACTAATATGATGTAAGTCAGGCAACCGCTTCCTAATAGAAGCAATGTTCCATGAAAAAAATTGTAATCTATCCATTGTAGTGAGTTATTACAATCTCTTGTTCATAAGATGGTAAGACTTATGCTTTGCCTACAGTGTGCAGACACTTAAGAGCAAATAGCATAGTTTGTACATGCTTATCTTCAAAACCTTTATTTCTAAGCATTTTCCGGCAAATTGGCAGCAAGTTCCAAGGCAACTTTTGAAGCCAAGAGTCATTGGCTTCTTTCTTACAAATGGCTTGAAATTGAACCGAGATTGTTGTTGCACTTTTGACATCATCAACGCACTCAGGAGCATCATCTTGACTACTTATATTTATTAAACTTGTCAGCATCTGTTCAAGATGCTCAATTTTTTCCTGCAAGTTTGTTATAATTTGAGGAAGGTCAGGCGAATCAAATGCCTCTCCAGAGGAAGGCTCACCTGACTTAGTTCTTTCTGTAACACCTATAACCTTAACAGGTACTTTGGTTAAATCAGTGCTCTTTGTTGGTGCCTGTGACATGACTACCTCATCATTCATTGCGGGTGGGTCCTGTGCATCTGACTCATCTCCAGCTTCCAGGGGGGTTACATGTGTAGCGTCCGTCTGACATTTGGAGATGTGTGTATTGGGAGGAGTGACATGCTTATCCCAAAATTCAGGTGGATGCATAGGTATGGGTGGTAAACTATCAGTAGTTCCACATGTGCTAGCAGGGTTGGCTAGCTCCTCCACAATTGGTGTGTGTGATGGCACTCTGGTATCACCAGAATCATTTGCAGGGAGGTTGGACTCGTCCACACTTTGCAGAGGTTCAGTCTCAGATCTGGTTGTGGTAGACTGGATGGCCTCGTCCTCAAATGGCATTAAAGGACTGTTGTCATTTTTATGTCGAAGGTTGTTTGGGTTCCGACTGCAGTCCTTATGGGAAACTGTAACCCTGTCTTCTTTACAGTTAATACACTTATACTTTTGGCTGTCAAAGCCTACTGTGCATTCTCTAGTGGAATGTTTCCCAGCACACTTACCACACCAAGAATGTAGTATTCCACAGGTTACTGCCACATGGCCATAGTGTTGGCATTTGTAACACCTACGTTGAGGGGGTAGGAAACGTAGGCCAGGCACCCAGATATTTCGGGGGAGGGGCACAGGGCCAACCCAAATGGCAATAATTTGGGATTTTCCTTTAAGTCTCTTGGGCTTGACGATATGCTCGCTTAGAGTCAAATGGGATGGGTCCATGTCGAGAGGGTATCCAAATATTATGATACTGACCCCTTTTTTAAAGTGATACATGTCTTTTGGAGGGTGAAGCAGCTTAATATCCCCATAGGTTGTGTTAAGTAGATCACTGATCAGTTCTTTGTTCTGTTCCACAAACACAAAGTTGTGCGAGTTTTTTCCAAAGTGGATTCTCGCCTTCAGATGTGCATTTACTGCTGCCATTAGCCATGCACACCTACCCTGCAGCAGGGTGTTGTCAGGGAAGTTCAGCTTAACACAGTCTTCCTTAGAAGAAAGGCTTTTTGCACCCTGTGTGCACCATGGACGTCTAGGTTCACATTTCCTACGAGTCAAGTGAGCCTGACTACGTCGGCGCTCTAGCCCTTTCTCACTTTTCCTTCTTTGTTTACTTATAAAGATCTGGAATCTATCATCATTGTCATCACCTGCAGAAATATATTTGTCTGTGACAGTTGCCATGTTTGCCGGTGATGATAGCTCATGTAAGACTCACAGTATTAATAATATGGTACAATAATGGATTGTACAGACAAGGTCTTACACCTAATCACAAATCACAAGATGAGAATAAAGAGAGGTAGAACAGTGGGTAATATTGATTACAAAAATATTACACAATACAGGCTACTGCCACCTAATATGATACCTCGTTAAATTAAAAAATATTGCAGACATTACAAGTAATTAAAATGTTTAAGGTACACTGCATGAGAATTGACAACTCTCTGAATTACACTGTATAAAATAAGGAGATACATTAAAAATGCAATGACATGGGAAATATTACTGCAATGTGAATTAATTGTAAAAGTGAGCTGTCTTCACTCTTAATTCAATCAAGAAATATACTAGTAAAAATGTAAAACAATGCAAAGTAGAAATACAAACAGTAATTTTATGCAATTTGAAAATATACTGGAAAACAAATTTCCTAAAAAAATGACACTAAGAACTAATATGCAATACTGACACAATTAAAAGAAGTGTATTACTGAAAAGATTGCACTCAGTTTTTAATTTTAGCACCTGTCAGGATAATGTAAACTGCACGAAAACTGAAACACACGAAAACAGAGATTCATGAAAACAGAGATACACGAAAATGGAGGGTTGACTGTATAATAGAAACCACTCTCCTCCCTTTCTATAGCTTCATTTATTAGGTACCTTTCTGTGGTGTCTTCATTAGGTACCTATTAGTTCTCTTCTTGTACAAACTCATTCTGGGACTGGCTTTGATATGTTCAGGGAATCTGTTCCATATCTTTATTGCTTTATAATAAACAGTGTTTGAAGCTTGACTACCTTCTGTAAGTACAGTGGAACATTGGCTTATGAACACCCCACCATGCAAAATTTTCCGGATAAGAACCGTCGTTCGGTCGATTTTTTGCTTCTGGATATGTGCAAAATTTCAGGATGCGTACTTCCCACTCGAGGGTGGTTAATTAAATAAATAAATAAAATATGTGTTTCTTTGCAAAGGTTACAATGTGTGTTTACATATAATATGATTGGAACAAAGAAAGCAACTACAGTATCATGCTGAGGCATTTCGGGCAGACTTAACCTAATACAGTGGACCCTCGGTTAACGAATACCCCGGAAATCGTGCAATTATGTAAGTATAATTTTGTAAGTTCTTGTGGAAGTGTATTTTTGGGGGTCTGAAATAGACTAACCTACGTGAAATTTTTCCTTAAGGGAGTAAATTGGTTCGGTAATGGCACTTGAGCAGACTTCAGGAGTGAAGTTTTTACGAAACTCGGGGGTCCACTGTACAGTGGACCCCCGGATTATGTAATTTTTTCGTTCAAGAATGCTGTTCAAGTGCCATTACTGAACGAATTTATTCCCATAAGAAATAATGTAAATTAGATTAGCCCTTTTAGACCCCCAAAATTACACTTACAAAAGCACTTACAAAAATAAACTTACATAAAAGGGCGAGTTTGGAGACTATCGTAAACCGGGGGTCCACTGTACTTATAGACTACAAGTCTAGACAGGTGAAAAGTAGTAATGGTTACCAATGTTTTGCTGATGGTGGTGCCAACTACTGGCAGCCTATTGATGTTTCTCCTTACTGTTATTATTATTATTATTACTATTACTATTATATTGTATTTTGATTATTATTATTATACAGCCTCTCCTCACTTAGCGACCTACCCGTTTACCAACGCCTCGGACTTACGACGTGCTCTCTGACCAGAATTCATACCTAAATAATGTATATTAGAGCTGATTTCCTCTATTCTGTTTATTACAATATACTACAGTGAACCTCGGTTAGCGGCCATTCCTATTAGCAGCCAACTTGGTTAGCGGCCGGTTTCGGCTCTGGTTAGCGGCCGTTATTTGGGTTAGCGGCTGTATTGGACGTGTCTTCCAGGCTGGGGCGCTTGCGCTCAGTTTGCCTGTGTCTCTTGGTGCGTGAGGAAGCTTCTGCTCATTCATCCAAACATTTTGCTTGTTTTCCATTGTTTTTGTCAGTGCAACTGCAAAATAATTAACCTTGGCTCCAAAGAAAGTTCTTAGTAAAGTTCCTTTGGTAAGAAAGTGAGAACACAAGAATTCAAGGCAGGCAGATAGAGGCAAGGAGTGTAGAGGCATGCAGGAGTGTAGCAGGCATGAGGAGTGTAGCAGGCATGCAGGAGTGTAGCAGGCATGCAGAGGCATAGGGCATGCAGGAGCATAGCGCACGCAGGGAGCGTAGCAGGCAGCAGGAGCGAGCAGGCACGCAGGGAGCGTAGCAGGCACGCAGGAGCGAGCAGGCACGCAGGAGCGCAGGCCGCAGGGAGCGTAGCAGGCACGCAGGGAGTGTAGCAGGCACGCAGGGAGTGTAGCAGGCGTGCAGGGAGGTAGCAGGCGTGCAGGGAGGTAGCAGGCGTGCAGGGAGTGTAGCAGGCGTGCAGGGAGTGTAGCAGGCGTGCAGGAGGGCAGTCGTGGCGGGAGTGTAGCAGGCGTGCAGGGAGGTAGCAGGCGTGCAGGGAGTGTAGCAGGCGTGCAGGGAGTGTAGCAGGCGTGCAGGGAGGTAGCAGGCGTGCAGGAGCAGAGCAGGCGTGCAGGGAGTGTAGCAGGCGTCAGGGAGTGTAGCAGGCGTGCAGGGAGTGTAGCAGGCGTGCGGGGAGGTAGCAGGCGTGCAGGGAGCGTAGCAGGCGTGCAGGGAGCGTAGCAGGCGTCAGGAGCGTAGCAGGCGTGCGGAGCGTAGCAGGCGTCAGGGAGCGTAGCAGGCGTGCAGGGAGCGTAGCAGGCGTGCAGAGCGTAGCAGGCGTGCAGGGGAGCGGCGTGCAGGAGCGTAGCAGGCGTGCAGGGAGCGTGCAGGCGTGCAGGAGCGTAGCAGGCGTGCAGGGAGCGTAGCAGGCGTGCAGGAGCGTAGCAGGCGTGCAGGAGCGTGGCAGGCATGCAGGGAGGTAGCAGGCGTGCAGGGAGTGTAGCAGGCTGCAGGAGTGCAGCAGGCTGCAGGAGCGCACGGCATGCAGGAGCGTAGAGGCATGCAGGAGCGTAGCAGGCGTGCAGGGAGTGTAGCAGGCATGCAGGGGAGTGTAGCAGGCTGCAGGGAGTGTAACAGGCATGCAGGGAGTGTAGTTGGTAGAGTGACTCTGAAGCTGGTCCTAGTGGCATTAAAAGACAAAGAAGGAAGTAACCCCAGAGAGAGCTTTTGCTACCTGAAGTCCTTATGGAGGAAATTTCCCTTCCAAACAATAACTCCTCCCTCTTTCCTCCTCCCTATCTTCCAGAAGCCAGCATTAGTCTTTAATAAAGGTATGAAATACTGATTTAATTGTTAAAAAAATATTTTTTGTGAATATTTTTGTCTGGAACGGATTAATTGTATGTATTTACATTAATTCTATGGGGAATATTATTTCGTTAAAGGCCATTTTGGTTAAAGGCCTAGCTCCTGGAACGGATTACGGCCGCTAACCGAGGGGTCCACTGTACAGTACACTACTGTATAAACATTTAAACATATACCAGAAATATTATAAAGGGTGCAAAGGTGACATTAAAACATTATCAAAGATGGTTGACACAAGCTCACTACCATATAGTATGCTCCTCACTTAGTGATGAATTTTTCCTGGTTTAAAAGGGAAAACCCCCAAAAAGGGGGAGAGGCTGAAATTTTTTATTATTTTTTTTTATAAATTTTTAATTTTTATTATTATTCTTTAGTAGTAGTACATCTGGTGAGGGGGTTATCTGGGGAATTGGGGTTGTCCTCCATTCCCCCAAAAATAATAATAATAATAATTATTATTATTTAAAAAAAACATACCTACGGACCTATCGTTTTCTCTTTGGGGTTTACACATTCCAACCCCCTAAATTCCCACCCAAACCCCCCCCCAAAAAATTTTGTTTTCCCCACCCGGCGTGACCGGGGAAGACCCCCCACAACTCACTCAGAGGTTTTTTTTTCATTATTTTTATAAAATTAAAATAAAGTTATGAAGTTGGAGTTTCATTTTTGTTCTAAGTATACATATTTAATTCAACATTTGGCATCATTAAAAGTGGACGGAGCTACAGCAGAGGGAGAAGAAGCAGTGTGTCAGTAACTTGATTCCCCACACTTAACAACACTATAAAATACTTATTTATAATTATACTATTACAGGCCTTCTTCCCACCACCCTTTGTCAAAATAACATGTATATATAGTACATTATTTTACGATGTTTATATGTGTTTATGATTGTTCATGGTTCAATAGGTTAAGGAAGCAGTATTGTATTATATTTCCTACAATATATTGGGCTCCAAACATTCGCGATTTTCAACATCCCGAGGCTCTTGATCCCTAACCTCGCAATGTTGAGGGATACCTGTACATTGTTCAGTGTGAATAGTAGTGGTGGCTTCTGGTGCGCCCACCACCACCACTATGACGGATGCCGTCATATATACATATAATAATAATAGTACATATAATAATAATAATAATACTTTATTGAGACATTGTACAATTATATATGATAGACATAGATTCACACACAGTTATTACATAGCTATTACTTAGTTATAATAAGATGTACATGCCAAAAGCCCCTAATATGCTGTGCATTGCGGGCATTCTTAGGACTACCTGGAGTCTACCTGGAGAGAATTCCAGGGGTCAACGCCCGCGCCCGGTCCGTGACCAGGCCTCCTGTTGGACCAGAGCCTGATCAACCAGGCTGTTACTGCTGGCCAAGCAGTCAAGTCGAACCACAGCCCGGCTGGTCAGGTACCGACTTTAGGTGCCTGTCCAGTGCCTGCTTGAAGACAGCCAGGGGTTTGTTGGTAATCCCCTGATGTATGCTGGGAGGCGTTGAACAATCTTGGGCCCTGACACTTATTGGTTGTCCCTCAACGTGCTAGTGGCACCCTGCTCTTCATTGGGGAGATGTTACATCGCCTGCCGAGTCTTTTGCTTTCGTAGGGAGTGATTTTGTGTGCAAGTTTGGTACTATGCCCTCGAGAATTTTCCATGTGTATATAATAATGTATCTCTCCCGCCTGCATTCTAGAGAGTACAGGTTTAGGAACTTCAAGCGTTCCCAGTAGTTGAGGTGGTTTATCGCACTTATGCGTGCGGTGAAGGTTCTCTGCACATTTTCAAGGTCAGCAATTTCACCCGCCTTGAAAGGTGCCGTTAGTGTGCAGCAATGTTCTAGCCTAGATAGAACAAGCGATCTGTAAAGTGTCAACATGGGCTTGGCATCCCTGGTTTTGAAGGTTCTCATTATCCATCCTGTCATTTTTCGAGCAGATGCAATTGCTACTTTGTTATGGTCCTTGAAGGTGAGATCCTCTGACATGATCACTCCCAGGTCTTTGACATTAGTTTTTCGCTCTATTGTGTGGTTGGAATTAGTTTTGTACTCCGAAGAGATTTTAATTTCTTCACATTTTCCGTATCTGAGTAATTGAAATTTCTCATCATTGAACTTCATATTGTTTTCTGCAGCCCATTTAAAGATTTGGTTTATGTCTGCTTGGAGTCTAGCCGTGTCTTCAAGGTGGACACTGTCATACAGATTCGGTGTCATCTGCAAAGGAAGACACGCACTGTGGCTTATATCCCTGTCGATATCTGATATGAGGATGAGGAATAGGATAGGATGTCAAAGGCTTTTGCAAAATCTGTGTATATAACATCTGCATTCTGTTTATCTTCTAGAGCATCCAGGACCTTGTCGTAGTGGTCCAGTAGTTGGGACAGACAGGAGCGGCCTGCTCTAAACCCATGCTGTCCTGGGTTGTGCAATTGATGGGTATCAAGATGGGTTGCGATCTTGCTTCTTAGAACCCTTTCAAAGATTTTTATGATATGGGACGTTAGCGCAATTGGTCTGTAGTTCTTTGCTATTGCTTTACTGCTCTCTTTGTGGAGCGGGGCTATGTCTGTTGTTTTTAGTAGCTGCGGGACGATCCCAGTGTCCATGCTTCCTCTCCATAAGTTGTTAAAAGCATGTGATAGGGGCTTCTTGCAGTTCTTGATGAACACGGAGTTCCATGAGTCTGGGCCTGGAGCAGAGTGCATGGGCATGTCATTTATTGCCTTTTCGAAGTCATTTGGCGTCGTGGTGATGTCAGAAAGGCATGCGTCTGTCAAATTCTGTGGCACTCTCATAAAAAATTCATTTAGGTTTTTGATTTTCAGTCTGGTTAGTGGCTCGCTAAAAACTGAGTCATACTGGGATTAAGGTAACTCACTCATTTCCTTGCTGTCATCTGTGTAGGACCCATCCCGTTTAAGTAGGGGCCCAATACTGGTTGTTGTTCTCGACTTTGATTTTGCATAGGAAAAGAAATACTTTGGGTTTCTTTCAATTTCATTTATATCTTTTTGTTCTTCCCGTGTCTCTTGATTCCTGTAAGATTCCTTTAGTTTTAATTCAGTGTTTGCTATTTCTCTGACTAGTGTCTCCCTACGTATTTCAGAGATATTGGCCTCCTGTAGCCGCTCCGTTATTCTT
Source organism: Cherax destructor (assembly GCA_009830355.1). Taxonomy (NCBI): domain Eukaryota; kingdom Metazoa; phylum Arthropoda; class Malacostraca; order Decapoda; family Parastacidae; genus Cherax; species Cherax destructor. The sequence continues at coordinate 38,511 of WNWK01012800.1, read as the reverse complement.
TGCCTTCGCCTGTATAGGGAGCGCCTCTCTCTTTCTAGTTTGCATCTTCTCCTCCTTTTCCTTAAGGGAATTTGCCTTGAGCAAACCTCGAGTACCAAAGAGTTAATTTGTTCTAGACATAGGTTGGGATCCGTGATACTTAGGCAATCTTCCCAGTTTATATCATTTAGGACTTGGTTTACTTGGTCCCACCTTATGTTTTTGTTATTGAAGTTGAATTTGGAGAAAGCTCCCTCGCGGCTGATCACATTTTGTTGATCTGGGGCTCCCCGCATGCATGTCTGGACCTCTATTATGTTGTGATCTGAGTATATTGTTTTTGATATGATGACATTTCGTATCAGATCATTATTGTTGGTGAAGATGAGGTCCAGCGTATTCTCTAATCTTGTGGGCTCTACTATTTGCTGGTTTAAGTTGAATTTGTTGCAGAGATTTAAAAGTTCATGCATGTGTGAATTTTCATCTGAGCTGCCTCCTGGTGTTATCTCTGCTACCACATTGTTTGCAATGTTCGTCCATTTAGGTGCCTGAGGTTGAAATCCCCAGTAGCAAGATGTTGGGGCAGGAGCTGGAAGATTTTCCAGACAGTGGTCAATTTTCAGAAGCTGTTCCTGGAATTGTTGGGACGTTGCATCCGGGGGCTTGTAGACAACCACGATGACTAGGTTTTGATTCTCGACCTTTATTGCTAGTACTTCAACTACATCATTTGAGGCATTTAGTAGTTCTGAACATATAAGTGACTCTGTGATATACAGGCCAACCCCTTTTGCCTGTTCACTCTGTCACACCTGTATAGGTTGTAGCCGGGATCCATATTTCATTGTCCAAGTGATCTCTTATGTGGGTCTCTGTGAAAGCCAAAGCATAGCGTTTGACTCTGTAAGCAGTCCACGAATAAAAGGTACCTTGTTGTTTGTTGTTGGCTTTAGACCCTGTATATTAGCAAAGATGAATGTAGTTGGATTGGTGGTATTGGTGGTATGGAGGGGGGTCTTTTTTTCCTGGCTCTAATATCTGTTGTAATGGAGTGGAGGCCACTGACTGTGATTCCACTCCAGAAATGCTTTCAGTTGGTGTACAATTTCTGTCATTTCCTGCCAGCTTTTTTTCCTTCCTGGCACTATGGTTGATAATTTATAAAATAAGTAAAGTTGCATATCTAAGTTATAAAGTTTGAATATAAGTTGAACAAATCAATTAATTGTAGCAATGCAACTAATTGAGTGAGATAACAATTTAAAACAATTAATTGCATTGCAGTTAGTTTACGTGGTCATTATAATGGAAGTGTTGTGGAAATAATTAGCTAAGTATGTAATATTCATAACAGGTTTTACATTCAATAATGACATATTTTATTCATTATAGAGTATATACAGTCAACCCTCCATTTTCGTGCTTAATCCGTTCCTGAGGGATTAACTAAAACTAAAACACACGAAAACTGAAACAATTTTCCCCATAAGAAATAATGGAAATTTAATTAACCCTTTCAGGGTCCAAGGGGTCTCCGAAACTCGTTCTCAGGGTCCAAGAATTTAAAAAAAAAACTTCCTTTGAAATGATAGAGAATCTTTTTCCGATCATAACGCCACAAAAAATATGAAATATGATCTAAAACTAACGGAATTATGCTTTCGCAAGTTATCAGTAAGGATGACATTTACGCATCTGCGATTTCGCTCAATTTGAGCCCTATTTTCAGCAAATTCCAATGTTTCAGTCTACTAAAATTATAGCTATTTCGCTAGAACTCCATTTCTTCTATCGATTGAGTACAAGAAACCACCTATTTACCAATTACAACTACTCAAAATAGTGGTCAGAAAATGGCAATTTGGCCAATTTCACACAAATTTCAAACGATGCCAATTTCAAAATAGGGTCCAGAATAAATAAGGCAGACATTCTTGGCACTAAAATAACATCTTCTCTGTTCATTAGTCATGTTTCCAGGCCCCTCTTACATTACTTTTGCTCATCATTTTGAATTTATATTCTCACAAAAAAATAGAATATTTACTGTTATGTATACAACTGCATCATTGTAAAAATTATACAGTGGACCCCCGATGTTCGTCCATTTTTCATAACAGAATGCTGTTCAAGTGCCATTACCAACCGAATTTATTCCCTTAAGAAATAATGTAAAGTACACTAGTCCTTTTAGACCCCCAAAACTACACTTATAAAAGCATTTAAAAAAATACACTTACATAAAAGGGCGTGTTTTGAGCAGGACGAACACCGGGGGTCCACTGTATAAACAATATCAGAGCACTTGTGAATGAATATAAGACTCGCCAGTTGTTGTGTATTGGATGCATGGTGTGATTTGTTTACTCTTGAACATCGTCAAAAATTGAACATTTTCACTACTTTGAACTCAATTTCAAGTTACTTGTCATTGTCAAACTAATCAAAATCATCTTTATTTCTGTAATATATCTTCCATTCTATCAAATGATACCAAGAAAACGAGAATACATCAATAAATACCATACAAAAATAGACTGCAAAGTTGCTGTTTTAAACCAAAATTACGGTCAGGGTTTTTTTTTTTCATTATGCACTGTGTGGTGCAGGATTTTTTTATACTGCGCACACTGACTGTACAGACCCATTCTATCACATCTAGGCCTAACAGCCTGTTTCTGCTTGATTTGAGGGCACTAGAATTTACGTGTACTAGTACGTCAATAACCCCAGGGCATAAGCCGTACTAGTACGTCAATAACCCTGAAAGGGTTAATCCATTCCAGAAACCCAGAAGTTTGAAAAAAAAAAATTGGGGGCCTTAAAGATAGATTTACATGCACAGATGAATGAACTCAATGTGACACTTACCTTTATTCAAGACTGATGTTGCTGGATGGAAGAGAGGGAGGAGGGGAGAGGGAAGAGACCCTATTTTTTGGAAGGGGAATCCCCTCCATAAGGAATTTAGGTACCAAGTCCTTATCTGGGGTCAATTCCCTGCATGCCTGCTACACTCCCTCCCTGTCTGCTACACTCCCTGTATACGTGCTACACTCCCTGCATACCTGCTACACTCCCTGCAATGTGACACTTACCTTTATTCAAGACTGATGTTGCTGGATGGAAGAGAGGAGGAGGAAGGAAGAGACCCTATTTTTGAAGGGAATCCCTCCATAAGGAATTTAGGTACCAAGTCCTTATCTGGGGTCAATTCCCTGCATGCCTGCTACACTCCTCCCTCTGTCTCGCTACACTCCCTGCTAACTGCTACACTCCCTGCATACCTGCTACACTCCTGCATACCTGCTACACTCCCTGCATACCTGCTACACTCCCTGCATACCTGCTACACTCCTGCATACATGCTACACTCCTGCATCCTACCTGCTACCTTCCTCCTGCATGACTGCTACACTCCTGCATACCTGCTACACTCCCTGCATACTGCTACACTCCTGCATACCTGCTACACTCCCTGCATGCATGCTACACTCCCTGAATACATGCTACACTCCTGCATATGCTACACTCCCTGCATCATGCTACACTCCTGCATGCATGCTACACTCCTGCATGCTGCTAACTCTCCTGCTACCTGCTACACTCCCTTTCATCTGCTACCTGCTACACTCCCTGCATACCTGCTACACTCCTGCATGATGCTACACTCCCTGCTACTGACATGCTCTGCACACTCCCTGATGCATGCTACACTCCCTGCATACTGCTACACTCCTGCACTGCAGCTACACTCCCTGCATACCTGCTACACTCCCTGCATACCTGTTACACTCCCTGCATACCTGCTACACTCCCTGCATCCTGCTACACTCCCTGCATACCTGCTACACTCCTGCATCCTGCTACACTCCTGCATCCTGCTACACTCCCTGCATGCATGCTACACTCCCTGCATACCTGCTACACTCCCTGCATGCATGCTACACTCCCTGCATACCTGCTACACTCCCTGCATGCTGCTACACTCCTGCATGCATGCTACACTCCTGCATACCTGCTACACTCCTGCTGCTTACACGCATGCTGCTACACTCCCTGCATACCTGCTACACTCCCTGCATGCATGCTACACTGCCTGCATGCATGCTACACTCCCTGCATCTCACTCCTGCTGCTACACTCCTGCATGCATGCTACACTCCCTGCATGCATGCTACACTCCTGCATGCATGCTACACTCCTGCATGCATGCTACACTGCCCTGCATGCATGCTACACCTGCTGCACACTCGCATGCTCACACTCCTGCATGCATGCTACACTCCCTGCATGCATGCTACACTCCCTGCATGCACTGCTAGCCACTCCCTGCATGCTGCTACACTCCCTGCATGCATGCTACACTCCTGCATACCTGCTACACTGCATTCTACCTGCATGCCTGCTACACTCCCTGCATGCATGCTACACTCCCTGCATACCTGCTACACTCCCTGCATGCATGCTACACTCCCTGCATGCATGCTACACTCCTCACCTGCATACCTGCTCACTCCCCTGCATCTGCTACACTCCTGCATGCATGCTACACTCCCTGCATACCTGCTACACTCCCTGCATACTCTGCTACACTCCCAGCATACCTGCTACACTCCCTGCATACCTGCTACACTCCCTGCATGCATGCTACACTCCATGCATGCTACACTCCCTGCATGCATACTACACTCCCTGCATGCATGCTCACTCCCTGCATGCATGCTACACTCCCTGCATGCACTGCTACTCTCCTCGCATGCTGCTACACTCCTGTATGCTGCTACACTCCCTGCATACTGCTACACTCCCTGCATGCATGCTACACTCCCTGCATACCTGCTACACTCCCTGCATACTGCTACATCCCAGCATACCTGCTACACTCCTGCATACCTGCTACACTCCCTGCATGCATGCTACACTCCCTGCATGCATGCTACACTCCCTGCATGCATGCTCACTCCTGCATGCATGCTACACTCCTGCATGCATGCTACACTCCCTCCATACATGCTACACTCCTGCATACATGCTACACTCCTGCATGCCTGCTACACTCCCTGCATGCCTGCTACACTCTGCATACCTGCTACACTCATAGCATACCTGCTACACTCCTGCATACCTGCTACACTTCCTGCATACCTGCTACACTCCCTGCATGCATGCTACTCTCCCTGCATACCTGCTACACTCCCTGCATACATGCTACACTCCCTGCATACATGCTACACTCCCTGCTTGCTTGCTACACTCTTAAACTCCATCGTGTTCTCACTTTCTTTACCAAAGGACTGGCACTAGGAGCTTTCTTTGGGCCCATGGTAGCTTATTTAGTAGTCACACACAATAATCAAGGGCCAAAAACAATGAATTGTTAATAAATGTTTTGTATGAACTCCTGGGATGATGTTCACTCAAGCATAAACAATGCTACACTGCGTGACAGTGTGCGTGGGTGGCGGTCTACAGCCTTTGTATGTGGGGCACTGGTGGACAGGTTCCGTACCAAGCACGAAAATGGAGGTCAACACACGAAAACGGAGGGAAAATTTCCTCGAAAAAACTGCACGAAAACTGAAATACACAAAAGCAGAGATACACGAAAACGGAGGGTTGACTGTATTATGTTTCTTTTATAATTAATATTGTTTATTATGTCATATTAGATGAATTGTGATAGATAAAAAAACTGTAGAGCTGATATTAGTGTCATATCGAAATGTTTTGTCCTGCCTCCAGACAATAAACTCACCTCCCTCTCTTCTCTTCTCCATCTTCCATACACCAACAAGAGTCGCCAATAAAGGTAAGCGTGATGTTAAATGTTCATTTATACATGTTATTAATGCTTTATATTTATTTGTCATTCTTTTCTGTATGTAAATCTATATTTAATCTCTGAAAAATTATTTTTTATTAACCCTTTGGGGGTCGGCGCCGTATTAGTATGCGTAAATTCTAGCGGCCTCAAATTAAATGGGAAACGGCTGGTAGACCTACATATGAAAGAATGGGTCTGTGTGGTCAGTGTGCGCAGTATAACAAAAATCCTGCAGCACACACTGCATGATGAGAAAAAAAAACTCTGACCGTATTTTTCGTTTAAAACAGCGACTTTGCAGTCTATTTTCCTATGGTATTTATTGATGCATTCTCGTTTTCGTGGTCTCATTTGATAGGATGGAGGATATACTACAGAAATAGGGATGATTTTGATTGGTTTTACGATGACAAATACGAATTGAGCTCAAATTACGAAAATGTTCATTTGCTGATGTTCAAGGTAACAAATCACCCATGCGTCCAATACACATCAACTGGTGAGTCTAATATTCTTTCACAAGTGTGTGATATTATTTATACGGTTTTACAAGTGCAGTTTGGCATACATAACAGTAAATCTTCTGTTTTATGTGAGAATACAAATTAAAAATATAAAGCAAAAGTAATGTAAGAGGCCTGGAGACGTGACTAATGAACGAGAAGATGTCATTTGAGTGCCAGGAATGTCTGCCTGTTTATTCTGGACCCCATTTTGAAATTGGCATCGTTTAAAAATTTTGTGAAATTGGAGAATGCAAATTTCTGACCATATTTAGGGTTGTTGGAAATTGGTAAATGGACAGTTTCTTGTACTCAGTCGATAGAAGAAATGGAGTTCTAGCGATAGTAGCTATGATTTATTAGACTGGAATATTGGAATTGGCGAAAAATAGGGCTGAAATTGGTAAATGACGTCTGATGTGATAAAAAAGGAGTTCGCGAGACCGATAAATTCGCAAATAGCATAATTCCGTAAGTTTTCAATCAAATTTCATACTTTTTGTGTTGTTATGATCGGAAAAAGATTCTCTATCATTTCATAAGATTTTTTGTTTTTTTCCAAAAATTTTCAACCCTGAGAACAAGTTTGGGAGAGTGCCTATCGACCCCCAAAGGGTTAATACTCCTGGGTGTCTGAAACGGATTAATTTAATTTACAGTTTTTGTCAAACTTCAGAACACCCATGACTTAAGCCAATTCTTTTTTCTCCTTCTCCTTCTTCCCCTTTCCTTTTTCCTCTTTCTTCTTTGGGTTTCCTTTCTTCTGCCTTGGGTGTTTGGTTCTTTTTACCCCCCACTTACTCCACTATTACACTATTACCACCACTACCTCTATACTTCCTTTCCCACTACCTCTCCTGTTCCGTCCCTGTCTGCTGGCCTATATATACTGCCCCTTCTCTCCTTTCTCTTAGTGTGACTTTGTAAATGGTCCAAGTCAGACCAAAATGTCGTGGTAAGCTCCTCTCTCTTATGTGTGGGTTATTTGTGTATTGTTCCAGTCACGGTATTGTGCTTTTTTTTTATTTATAAACAGTGTAGTGGATGCCTCGTCTGGGACCATTCCATGAGGGCGTTAACCCCAGGAACACACAAGGTAGACAGTGACTTCTAACTCGGCTCTACATCAGTGTAGAAATAACATTCATTAGTGTAAGTGATACATAGTTGGATATGGTATTCATGTGTGGTAGTGATGTTTATGTGAGAGTATGATACAATAGACCATTATACAGTGGAACCTCTACTAACGAGTTTAATCCGTTCCAGGAGCTTGCTCGCAACTGGATTTGCTCATTTGCAGAGTCAATTTTTCTCATTTAAATTAATAGAAATGGAATTAATCTGTTCCAGTGGAATTCCAGGCTCCACAAAATACTTCAATAATTTCCCTAATATAAACTCTATGGCTTGTTTATCTATCACAATTCATCTAATATGACATAATAAACAATATTAATAACATAGATACATGATATATACACTAGAATGAATGAAATTATTACGTATATGAGTAGTGTTAGGGGAGGAGGAGTCAGTGGACATTGTTGTTGTTGCTCCTGGCATACCTTCCCATGCTTTTATAACAGAAAACTGTTTGTAAGGCAAACTCCATTAGATCATCCTTTTTCTCTCGCTTAATGGCTTAATGGTTACACTCTTAATGGTACACTCTCAATAGTACACTCTTAATGGTACATTCTTAATGGTACACCTAGTTTGTGTTTATGTATGATTTGCTGCTTTAATTCCATGGAAATCATCCTCATTTTCATCTCAGCACTGTCCTTTGCACTTGCTTTCTTAACCCTTAAACGGCCCAAACGTATATATACGTTCTTACCGCTACTGCCCCGACCTTGATTTTCTCCATAAGAAAACATGTAAAAAACACAATCGCTATAGTATACGTTGGGGCATAGCTAAGAACGTAAATCGTTGAAGCTTGAAGGAGTTAAGACCATGGTTAGAAAGAAGAAATTTCCAGAAATAACTGCATGAAACGTAATGAAAACACGAGAATTTCCCAGTGGAATTCCAGGCTCCACAAAACACTTAAATAATTTCTCTAATATCAACTCTTTTTCTTCTTCTCTTTTTAGGAGAGGAGAGTTATTAAATGGAGAGTTAGAGGTATCGGGAAGATGGAGATAATATTTTGAGGAGTTGTTAAATGTTGATGAGGACAGGGAAGCTGTGATTTCGTGTGTAGGGCAAGGAGGAATAACATCTTGTAGGAGTGTGGAAGAGCCAGTTGTGGGTGTAGGGTAAGTTCGTGAGGCAGTGGGTAGAATGAAAGGGGGTAAGGCAGCTGGGATTGATGGGATAAAGATAGAAATGTTAAAAGCAGGTGGGGATATAGTTTTGGAGTGGTTGGTGCTATTATTTAATAAATGTATGGAAGAGGGTAAGGTACCTAGGGATTGGCAGAGAGCGTGTATTGTTCCTTTGTATAAAGGCAAAGGGGACAAAAGAGAGTGCAAAAATTATAGGGGAATAAGTCTGTTGAGTGTACCTGGTAAAGTGTATGGTAGAGTTATTATTGAAAGAATTAAGAGTAAGACAGAAAGCAGGACAGCAGATGAACAAGGGGGCTTTAGGAAATGTAGGGGGTGTGTAGACCAAGTGTTTACAGTGAAACATATAGGGGAACAGTATTTGGATAAGGGTAAAGATGTTTTTGTGGCATTTATGGATTTGGAAAAGGCGTATGATAGGGTAGATAGGGGGGCAATGTGGCAGATGTTGCAGGTGTATGGAATAGGAGGTAGGTTACTGAAAGCAGTGAAGAGTTTTTATGAGGATAGTGAGGCTCAGGTTAGAGTGTGTAGGAGGGAAGGGGACTATTTCACAGTAAAAGTGGGCCTTAGACAAGGATGTGTGATGTCACCGTGGTTGTTCAATATATTTATAGATGGGGTTGTAAGAGAAGTGAATGTGAGGGTCTTGGCAAGAGGTGTGGGGCTAAAAGATAAAGAAGCAAATACAAAGTGGAGTTGTCACAGTTGCTTTTTGCTGATGACACTGTGCTTTTGGGAGATTCTGAAGAGAAGTTGCAGAGGTTGGTGGATGAATTTGGTAGGGTGTGTAAAAGAAGAAAATTGAAAGTGAATATAGGAAAGAGTAAGGTGATGAGGATAACAAAAAGAATAGGTGATGAAAGATTGGATATCAGGTTGGAGGGAGAGAGTATCTAGGAGGTGAATGTATTCAGATATTTGGGAGTGGACATGTCAGCAGATGGGTCTATGAAGGATGAGGTGAATCATAAATGAGGAAGGGTGAATGGCACGGTCTGTGAGACAAACTTCCATGGAAGTAAGGAATGTGAGAGTACAGTGGACCCGTTTGTAGAAGTACATTTAAAGTATAAATTATGTCCTGGAAAAGTATTGTCTGAAAGAAACTCACATTTCAGGGTAATGTCGTAACAGGCAGACTTCAGAGTGAGTTACTGGGTCACTGTATAGTTATACCAACACTCTTATATGGGTGTGAAGCATGGGTGATGAATGTTGCAATGAGGAGAAGGCTGGAGGCAGTGGAGATGTCGTGTCTGAGGTCAATGTGTGGTGTGAATATAATGCAGAGAATTCGGAGTTTGGAAATTAGGAGGAGGTGCGGGATTACCAAAACTATTGTCCAGAGAGCTGAGGAGGGGTTGTTGAGGTGGTTTGGACATGTAGAGAGAATGGAACGAGACAGAGTGACTTCGAGAGTGTATAAATCTGTAGTGGAGGGAAGGCGGGGTAGGGGTCGGCCTAGGAAAAGTTGGAGGGAAGGGGTAAAGGAAGTTTTGTGTGCGAGGGGCTTGGACTTCCAGCAAGCATGTGTGAGCGTATTTGATAGGAGTGAATGGAGACAAATGGTTTTTAATACTTGACGTGCTGTTGGAGTGTGAGCAAAGTAACATTTATGAAGGGATTCAGGGAAACCGGCAGGCCGGACTTGAGTTCTGGAGATGGGAAGTACAGTGCCGGCACTCTGAAGGAGGGGTGTTAATGTTGCAGTTTTATAACTGTAGTGTAAAGCACCCCTCTGGCAAGACAGTGATGGAGTGAATGATGATGAAAGTTTTTCTTTTTTGGGCCACCCTGCCTTGGTGGGAATCGGCCAATGTGTTAATAAAAAAAACAAAAAAATATCAACTCTACGGCTTATTTATCTATCACAATTCAGTGGACAGTGGACCCTCGGAAATCGAACACTCAAAACTCGCCCTTTTATGTAAGTTTATTATTGTAAGTGCTTTTATAAGTGTATTTTTGGGGGGTCTGAAATGGACTAATTTAATTTACATCATTCCTTATGGGAATAAATTCGTTTGGTAACAGCCCTTGAACAGCATTCTGGAATGAAGAATGTTCGAAACTTGGGGGTCCACTGTATATACACTAGAATGAATGAAATATTACGAATGTGAGTAGTTTTAGTGGAGGCGGAGAGAGCGGCGATGTTTTGATACCCACTGCCATCTTGTGGTGGCGATCTGAAACTCACTTATAGTATTATTATTATAATTACAGTGGACCCCCGGAGTTCGTGATTAATCCATTCCAGAGGGCCCGGCGAACACCGAATATCACGAACTTCGAATCTATTTTCCCCATAAGAAATAATGGAAATAAAATTAATCCGTTTCAGACACCCAAAAGTATTAAAATAAAATATTTTTGTACATTAAATATACATTAAATTACACAGAAAACAATGAGACATGAAGAATAAAACAATAATAACATGTCACTTACCTTTATTGAAGAGTTGTTGATGTGTGGAAGACGGGAGGAGGGAAGAGGATGGAAGAGTTGCTTTTGTTTGGAAGAGAAATCCCCTTCCATAAAGACTTCAGGTACCAAGTCCTTTCCCTGGGTTACTTCCCTTCTTTGTTTTTTAATGCCACTATGACCAGCTTGAGAGTCACTGGATCCCTGTTGCTCAAAAAAGTGTTCCAGAGAGTTCTGTTTCTGGGGAATGTTTGGAATTGTGCCGGCAACAGGGTGTGTGTTTGGGGACAGGACAAGATAGTCCTTCAATATTTCGCTAATATCATCTATACGACTTATTTATCTATTACACTTCATCTAATATTAAACAATATTAATAACATAGAAACATGACATATACTCTAGAATGAATAAAATATCATTATGACTCTGAGGACTGGAGTTGTGGTGTTTGTTGTTGGGTGTATAAGGGCCACTGAATGATACGCCTTAAATAGTGATGGCCGCCAGACACACAGCAGTGTTGTCAGTCGCTCTATATAATGCCAACAACATTGGAGGAGTTCAGTTTTGTGTACTCATTTTTCTATCGCCTAATCACTTAACTTACTTCCTACACTGTTAATGCTACACTTTATTGCTGGTCTTTATCAATTTTTGCTGTTTTAGTATCATAACATATCGTAGAATTACTGAATCACTTAAGAAGACATTCTCCCTAGTGCCAGCCCTTTAATAAAGGGCTGGCACTAGGAGCTTTCTTGGGGCCCATGGTGGCTTATTTAGCAGTTGCAACCACTAAAAACAATGGAATAATGACAAAATGTATGGTATGAATACGTGGGTGGTGGTCTCTCGCTGGTAAACAATGGCACACTGACTCTGAATGGAGTGTTGGGCCCGCTCGGGCCAAGCATATGCGTCCGGGACGAATCATGAACTTTGAGTGGATTCGTGAACACCGAACCAATATTTTTGCGAAAAAACTTCACGAACTCCGATTTTCACGAATTCCGACGCTAACGAACTCTGGGGGTCCACTGTACATATTTATTAGTACATGCGTATTCTTATAATAATTTATATTATATTACATATATTATGTATATAATTATTATATTTTACATATTATTATTATTATTATTAGTACGTATGTATTCTTATAATAATACTCTTGCTTACCATTTGGAATTTTTATTCACACAAAAAATAGAAGATTTACTGTTATGCAGACAATTGCATTATTGTAATAATTGTACAAATAATGTCAACCCATTCGGACAGGTATTTGTTTACTCTTGAACATTGGCAAAAATCAAACATTTCAGCTACTTTGAGCTCAATTTCAAGGTACTTTTCGTTGTGAAAGCAATCAAAATCATATCTATTTCTGTAATATCTTCCATTCTATCAATTGAGACCAAAAAAACGAGAATACAACCATAAAAACCATATGAAAATATACCGCTAAGGGCCGGCTAAGGCTGAGAAGTGAACTCGGTTATTTACAGTCAGATTTCTTTCAATTTTGGTGTACGTTAAGAAACATCTTTCCATCATACATTGCCCAAGTTTCAATAAGATAGTCCAACAAACAAATGAGATCCAATTCCCTAGATCAAGAGCAAGAACCCCTCACCAGCATCAAAGAATCTCCCTTGAGGCCCGCTCGCATCTGGAAATTTCACTCGCTTGTAGAAGCAAAAAATCGACCGATTGACTGCTCACATCTGGAAAAACTCGCACGTGGAAGCGCTCGTTAGTAGAGGTTCCACTGTATTACATGGTACAGTGGACCCCCGGTTAACGTTCTTAATCCGTTCCAGAAGCTAGAGCTTTAACCAAAAAAAACGTTATCTGAAACCTTATTTCCCATAAGAAATAATGTAAATACAATTAATCCATTCCAGACATCCAAAAAATATTCACAAAAAAATTAATTTTTTAAAGAATAACTATAGTTTTACATACAGAAAACACACATAAATACTACATACAATTTAAAATTTATAAATAAATTATAAAATAAACATTTAAAATAACATTTACTTACCTTTATTGAAGAGACATGCTGGCATCTTTAAGACTGGGAGGAGGAGTGAGGGAGTGCTTAGTTTTTGGAAGGGGAATCTCCCTCCAAAAGGACTTCAGGTAACAAGTCCTTCTGGGGTTACTTCTTCTGGTCTTTTAATGCCACTAGGACCAGCTTGAGAGTCACTAGAACTCTTCTTAGAAAAACTGTCCAGAGTCCTCTGTTTCTGGCGACTCTTCAACATTTTTCTGAAGTGGGCAAGATTCGTCACTGAACATGTTGTAGATGTGGTTTGCTTCAGCTTGCTCAGGGTGGTGTTTTTCAACAAATGTCTGCACATCAGCCCATTTGGAAAAATTTCCTTAATTTCTGAAGAAGTTACTACCTCAACCTGTCCAGCCTCCTCCTTTGAATCAATTTCCTTAAATGTCATCTGCTGCTGTTGCTGATGAAGCTCTCTCAGCTCTTCAGTGGTTAGGTCTACCCTGTGCTCCTCCACCAACTCTTCCACATCCTCACCACTCACCTCCAACCCCAGGCTGTTCCTTAATGCCACTATAGAGTCCACAACAGGCACAGGGTCATCAGGGCCAGCCTCAAATCCTTCAAAATCCCTCTTTTCAACACAATCTTGCCACAGTGGTCTCCAAGCAGAGTTCAAAGTCCTGGAAGTCACTCCCTCCCAAGCATTACCTATAAGGCCTATGCAATGGACGATATTGAAGTGATTTTTCCAGAACTCTCTTAGGGTTAATGCAGAGGCTGAAGTTACATCAAAGCACCTTTGAAACAATGCTTTGGTGTACAGTTTCTTGAAGTTGGAAATGACCTGCTGGTCCATGGGCTGGATAAGAGGAGTGGTGTTAGGAGGCAAGAACTTCACTGTGATGAAACTAAACTTATCAGACAAAAAGTCATCCAAGTTGTGAGGATGAGCAGGAGCATTGTCCAGTAGCAGGAGGCACTTGAGTGGCAATTTCTTTTCCAGGAGGTATTTCTTCACACTAGGGCCAAACACTGCAGTCAACCATTCCACGAAAAAGTCCTTAGTGACCCATGCATTACTGTTAGCCTTCCAATGCACACACAAATTATTCCTGTTAACATTGTGTTTCTTGAAGGCTCTGGGATTTTCTGAGTGATACACCAGTAAAGGCTTCACTTTAAAATCACCACTGGCATTGGCACACATCATAAGAGTTAGCCTGTCTTTCATAGGCTTGTGTCCTGGCTGTGCCTTTTCCTCCTTAGTAATGAAGGTCCTCTTTGGCATTTTCTTCCAAAAGAGGCCTGTTTCATCACAATTAAACACTTGTTGGGGGAGGAATTGTTCAGTGTCTATGAACCCCTGGAATTCCTGCACAAATTTTTCAGCTGCTCGTTTGTCTGAGCTGGCTGCCTCACCATGCCTCACAACACAGTGTATGCCACTACGTTTCTTAAACCTCTCAAACCAGCCTCTGCTGGCTTTAAAATCACTCTCCTCACCACTGGTTCCAGGCATTGTCTTGACAAGATCTGCGTGCAACTGCCTTGCCTTTTCACAAATTATCGCCGTGGAAATACTATCACCCGCTATCTGTTTTTCATTGATCCATAACAGTAATAACTTCTCAACTTCATCCACTGTTTTCGATCTTTGTTTCGTAAATAAATCAACCCCTTTTGCAACATTACCTTCCTTGATTTCTTTTCTCTTTGCCAGGATAGTGGTGATAGTAGATTGTCTTTTTCCATACATCTTGGCAAGCTCACCCACACGTACGCCACTCTCATATTTTTCAACAATATCCTTCTTCAGTTCGATTGTGTTCCTCACTCTCTTTACCACAGGGGTGCCACTAGGAAGCTTCTTTAGACCCATGGTGACATTTCACAGTGACAGTCACTAAATCACCAAAAAAGAAACCAAATGTATTGTGAATGCTTGAAAGAGCACGCTGGGTATTGTGCATTCAAGTGTAAACAACGCTGGACTGGCGTCCTGGGAGGAGGTGCGCAAGTGCAGAATGGGCAGACAGGTCCGGTACGTAACGCTAGCTGAGTAAATAACGCTAGCCGAAAAAAATATTGAACGTAAAAAGCAACCTTTAGCCGAAAATAACGTTATCTGGAATGAATGTTAGCCGGGGGTCCACTGTAGTTACATTCCTGAAAATTCCGTGTTATGTAAATCCGTGTTAGATAAACTGAAGAATTTATGGGAAAAATATGGTTATGTTACTTGGAGCCCCCAAAAAGCCAACCAACTTTTTTTTAGACCTCCAGATGTTACATAAATAAGAGTGAATATATAATTGTTGTTCATTATTGTGATGTACATGTATTATGTTCTTTTTACTGCTTAACTCTTTCGGGGTCGGTGCCGTACTAGTATGTTTTACGAGCAGGGGTTGGTGCCGTACTAGTATGCCCAAATTTTATCGGCCTCAATTTAAGCAGAAAACGTCTGGTAGGCATACATATGAAAGAATGGGTCTGTGTGGTCAGTGTGCGCGGTATAAAAAAAAAATCCTGCAGTACACACTGCATAATGAGAGAAAAAAAACTGACCGTTTTTTTCAATTAAAACAGCGACTTTGCAGTCGATTTTCGTATGGTATTTATTGATATATTCTCGTTTTCTTGGTCTCATTTGATAGAGTGGAAGATATATTACAGAAATAGAGATAATTTTGATTCATATGACAATGACAAGTACCTTGAAATTGAGCTCAAAGTAGCGAAAATGTTTGATTTTTGACGATGTTCAAGAGTAAACAAATCACACCATGCGTCCAATACACATTAACTGGCGAGTCTTATATTCATGCACAAGTGCTCTGATATTATTTATAACATTTTTACAATAATGCAGTTGTATACATAACAGTAAATCTTCTATTTTTGTGAGAATAAAAAATCAAAATGGAAAGCAAAAGTAATGGAACAGAGGCCTGGAGACGTGGCTAATGAACAGAGAACATGTTATTTTAGTTCCAGGAATGTCTGCCTTGTTTACTCTGGACCCTATTTTGAAATTGGCATCGTTTGAAATTTGTGTGAAATTGGAAAATTGCCATTTTCTGACCACTATTTTGGGTAGATGAAATTGGTAAATGGGCAGTTTCTTCTACTCATTCGATAGAAGAAATGGAGTTCTAGCGAAACAGCTATAATTTTAGGAGACTAAAACATTGGAATTTGTCGAAAATAGGGCTCGAAGTGGGTGAAATCGCCAATGCGTCAGTGTCATAGATACCGATAACTTCGCGAAAGCATAATTTCATTAGTTTTCGATCAAATCTCATAATTTTGGTGGCGTTATGATCGGAAAAAGATTCTTTATCATTTCATAAGAAAAAATTAATTTTTTTTTTTCCAAAAAATTTTCGACCCCAGGAACACTTTCCTGAGAAGGCCTGTCGACCCCCAAAGGGTTAAGAATACAAATGCAACAGAAATAATAGTATTTCTTTTAAATTGTGGGTGCTGGTGTTTGTGGATGATTGTGAAGGAGTGGACAGTTATGCTGTGGCCCTACTGGGCTGAGGTGGATGGTAGAAGTTCTGGTATTGAAGTTGATGGTTGTACAGGAGTGTGCATAACTTCTGTAAAGAATTTCTGGGCTATTTTACCCTGCAGTACATTATACAGCTGATGGTAAGGCATCAGCTGCTGTAGACACCATTTCAGAGCACTGTTTCTAAATTTGTCAGGGTCCTCTTCAGTGAAAAGTCTAACTTCAAGTCAGTAAAGTCAAGTAAGTCAGTCATTCAGTCAAGTAAATCAGTCAATCAAGTGAGTCAGTCAGTCAAGTAAGTCATTCAGTCAAGTAAGTCATTCAGTCAAGTAAGACATTCAGTCAAGTAAGTCATTCAGTCAAGTAAGACATTCAGTCAAGTAAGACATTCAGTCAAGTAAGTCATTCAGTCAAGTAAGACATTCAGTCAAGTCATTCAGTCAAGTAAATTCAGTCAAGTAAGTCAGTCAGTCAAGTAAGTCAGTCAGTCAAGTAAGTCAGTCAGTCAAGTAAGTCAGTGAGATGACACCCTGTGTTATTCATTATGTGAAATGACACCCTGTGTTATTCATTATGTGAAATGACACCCTGTGTTATTCATTATGTGAGATGAACACCCTGTGTTATTCGTTACGTGAGATGACACCCTGTGTTATTCATTATGTGAGATGACACCCTGTTTTATTCATTATGTGAGATGACACCTGTGTTATTCATTATGAGATGACACCCTGTGTTATTCATTATGTGAGATGACACCTGTTATTCATTATGTGAGATGACACTGTTATTCATTATGTGGATGACACACTGTTATTCATTATGTGAGATGACACACTGTGTTATTCATTACATATATAATAATAATAATAGTTTATTGTGACATGATACAAATATTTACAATGGGTTATGAGATTACAAGAGTTGTACGTGCCAAAAAACCCTAATATGCAGAGCGTTTTGGGCAGACTTAAAAATAACTTAAAACTAAATGGTAAGAATTATAGTAAATAGTTTTCAATATAAGTATAGTTGAGTATTTAAGCTATGAAATTTGAACATGACATTTTTGAAACATAATAGTTTTATAATTTTGGATAATTTACAGTTTTATATGCTTACATAATAATTTATTATTTGTATTAATAAAATTATTAAATCAGATTAAACAAATCAAATCAATAATTTGTGTTGCAATAACAGTTTATATGATCATTAGATGAGTTACAAGGAACACAAGGGTACATGAGAATGGATTACTTTATTTGGTAATGTTGTAGGAACAAAGTTAGATTAGGTTGTATTAATTATAACAGGTTTATACATTATGAGATATAACAGGTTTATACATTATGAGGTATAAGTTTCAACATTTGCACTAGATTATGTTTGATAAATTATTTTTCTTTGAGCAATTTTGTAGGGGGTTTTGAGGCAAGGGGAATAACACAGTGAATAATGTTATTTTGAGGCAGTGGAAAGTTATTTATTAACTTTGTGAGTAATGTAAAGTAGTGGATATTTAGTTTTGGGTGAGTAGGTGGTTTTTTAGCAGAGTTTTGAATTGATGTACAGACCAGGTTTCTTTGGTAATCATAGGTAATAACTTCCAAATTTTTGAGCCTTTAATGTGCATTGCGTTTTTGCATAGTGTGAGGTGGACGCGGGGAACACCAAAGAGTGATCTGTGCCTTGTGTTATGTTTATGTGTCTTGTTAACCCTTTCGGGGTCAGTGCCCCTACTAGTACGTTTTACGAGCAGGGGTTGGTGCCGTACTAGTACGCCCAAATTCTAGCGGCCTCAATTTAAGCAGAAAACGTCTGGTAGGCATACATATGTAAGAATGGGTCTGTGTGGTCAGTGTGTGCAGTATAAAAAAAATCCTGCAGCACACACTGCATAATGAGAAAAAAAAAACTGAACGTTTTTTTTTTATAAAAACGGCGACTTTGCAGTCGATTTTCGTATGGTATTTATTGATGTATTCTCGTTTTCTTGGTCTCATTTGATAAATTGGAAGATATATTACAGAAATAGAGATAATTTTGATTCATATGACAATGACAAGTACCTTGAAATTGAGCTCAAAGTAGCGAAAATGTTCGATTTTTGACTATGTTCAAGAGTAAACAAATCACACTATGCGTCCAATACACATCAACTGGCGAGTCTTATATTCATGTACAAGTGCTCTGATATTATTTATACCATTTTTACAATGATGCAGTTGTATACATAACAGTAAATCTTCTATTTTTGTGTGAGAATAAAAATTCAAAATGGAAAGCAAAAGTAATGGAAGAGGGGTCTGGAGACTTATCTAATGAACAGAGAACATGTTATTTTAGTGCCAGGAATGTCTGCCTTGTTTACTCTGGACCCTATTTTGAAATTGGCATCATTTGAAATTTGTGTGAAATTGAAAAATTGCCATTTTCTGACCACTATTTTGGGTAAATGAAATTGGTAAATAGGCTGTTTCTTGTACTCAATCGATAGAAGAAATTGAGTTCTAGCGAAATAGCTATAATTGTAGGAGACTGAAACATTGGAATTTGTCGAAAATAGGGCTCGAAGTGGGTGAAATCGCCGATGCGTCAGTGTCATAGATACCGCGAACTTCGCGAAAGCATAATTCCGTTAGTTTTCGATCAAATTTCATAATTTTGGTGGCATTATGACCGGACAAAGATTCTGTATCATTTCATAAGAAATTTTTTTTTTTTCCAAAAAATTTTCGACCCCAGGAACACTTTTCCGAGAAGACCTGTCAACCCCCAAAGGGTTAATGTTGGTTAGGAAAATTTTGAGTTGTGGGTTAATATTTGAGCTTAGTGTTCTATGTATGTAATAGGACTGTAAAAAGTATGGATGTCTTGTATGGTGAGTAAGTTCAGACTTTTGAATATTGGTGTAGTATGTTGTCTAGAATGGAATTTGTTATCATTCGGACTGCAGCCTTTTGTTGTGTTATTAATGATTTGAGGTGATTTATTGTTGTTGAGCCCCATGCACAGATTCTATAGGTAAGATAGGGGTAAATTAGTGAGTGATAAAGGGAAAGGAGAGCTGGTTGTGGAACATAGTACCTTATCTTGGATAGTATTCCTACGGTCTTGGAGACTTTCTTGGAAATTTGTTGTATTGTCTGAAATTTGAGGCCACTGTCAAGGTGGATTCCCTAAGAATTTTCCCTCTGTTAGTTTTGTGACAAGTGATCCGTTTATCATTATGTTAAGTGGAACATTTGTAGCTCTGCTCCCAAACTGAATGAATAGGTTTTGTCAACATTGAGGGTAAGCTTGTTAGTCATCATCCAGGTAGATATTTTCTGTAATTCAGCATTTACAGTGTTGGCTAGTGTGACTGGGCATGGGTGAGAGAAGACATATGTAGTGTCATCTGCAAATAGTACAGTCATCCCTCGGTTTTCGATTGTCCCAGTTTTCGCCGATTTTGGTTTTCGCCAACTTTTTTCGGGGAAAATTTGTCTCAGTTTTCGCCGATTGTTTTAGTTTTCGCCGACCTTATGGGACCTGTCCACCAGTGCTGCACACATACAAAGGCCGTAGGCCCGCCACCCACGCACCTCCCACGCACATTGTCAAGCAGTCTATCATTGTTTACGCTTGAGTGAAGATCACCCCAGGAGTTCATACAAAACATTTATTAACAATTCATTGTTTTTGGCCCTTGATTATTGTGTGTGATTACTAAATAAACTACCATAGGCCCAAAGAAAGCTCCTAGTGCCAGTCCTTTGGTAAAGAAAGTGAGAAACACGATGGAGTTTAAGAGTGTAGCAGGCATGCAGGGAGTGTAGCAGGTATACAAGGAGCGTAGCAGGTATGCAGGGAGTGTAGCAGGTATACAGAGAGTGTAGCAGGTATGCAGGGAGTGTAGCAGGTTTGCAGGGAGTGTAGCAGTTATGCAAGGAGTGTAGCAGGTATGCAGGGAGTGTAGCATGTATGCAGGAAGTGTAGCAGGTATGCAAGGAGTGTAGCAGGTATGCAGGGAGTGTAGCAGGTATAGAGAGAGTGTAGTAGGTATGCATGGAGTGTATCATGTATGCATGGAGTGTAGCTTGTATGCAGGGAGTGTAGCATGTATGCAGGGAGTGTAGCAGGTATGCAGGGAGTGTAGCAGGTATGCAGGGAGTGTAGCAGGTATGCAGGGAGTGTAGCAGGTATGCAGGGAGTGTAGAGTATGCAGGAGTGTAGCATGTATGCAGGGAGTGTGGAGCATGTATGCAGGAGTGTAGCATGGTATGCAGGGAGTGTAGCAGGTATGCAGGGAGTGTAGCAGTATGCAGGGAGTGTAGCAGGTATGCAGGTAGTGTAGCAGGTATGCAGGGAGTGTAGCAGGTATGCAAGGAGTGTAGCAGGTATGCAGGGAGTGTAGCAGGTATGCAGGGAGTGTAGCAGTATGCAGGAGTGTAGCAGGATGCAGGGAGTGTAGCAGGTATGCAGGGAGTGTAGCATATGCAGGGAGTGTAGCAGTATGCAGGGAGTGTAGCATGTATGCAGGGAGTGTAGCAGTATGCAGGAGTGTAGCAGTATGCAGGGAGTGTAGCAGTATGCAGGGAGTGTAGCAGTGATGCAGGGAGTGTAGCATGTATGCAGGAGTGTAGCATGATGCAGGGAGTGTAGCATGTATGCAGGGGTGTAGCAGTATAGGAGTGTGCAGTATGCAGGGAGTGTAGCATGTATGCAGGGAGTGTAGCAGGTATGCAGGGAGTGTAGCATGTATGCAGGAGTGTAGCATGTATGCAGGGAGTGTAGCATGTATGCAGGAGTGTAGCATGTATGCAGGGAGTGTAGCAGTATGCAGGGAGTGTAGCGTATGAGGAGTGTAGCATGTATGCAGGAGTGTAGCAGTATGCAGGGAGTGTAGCAGGTATGCAGGGAGTGTAGCAGGTATGCAGGGAGTGTCAGCAGTGTATGAGCAGGGAGTGTAGCTGCAGATGTGATGCAGAGAGTGTAGCAGTATGCAGGGAGTGTAGCATGTATGCAGGGATGTAGCATGTATGCAGGAGTGTAGCATGTATGCAGGGAGTGTAGCAGTATGCAGGGAGTGTAGCAGTATGCAGGAGTGTAGCAGTATCAGGGAGTGTAGAGGCATGCAGGGAAGTAACCCCAGATAAGGACTTGGTACCTAAATTCCTTATGGAAGGGGATTCCCTCCAAAAAATAGGGTCTCTTCCTCTCCACTCTCCCTCTCTTCCATCCAGCAACATCAGTCTTCAATAAAGGTAAGTGCCACATAGAGTTCATTCATTTGTGCATGTAAATCTATCTTTAGGCCCCCAATTTTTTTCCAAACCTCTGGAATTCTGGAACGGATTAATTGAATTTCCATTATTTCTTATGGGAAAATAGTTTTGGTTTTCGCGATTTTGGTTTTAGCCGATCCATCTGGAACGGATTAAAACCGAAACCGAGGATGACTGTATGAGTTTGAGTAGTTGAGATGCATTTGGTAGGTCGTTTATGTAAATGAGAAAGAGAAGTGGGCCAAAAACACTTCCCTATGGGACCGGCACCCTGTATTAATCATTATGTGAAATGACACCCTGGGTTATTCATTATGTGAGATGACACCTGTGTTATTCATTACACAAACTTGTATATTTGCCTGATGCTTCATTAAAGGCTCTCACTATATCCACCACACATGAGCCACTCTTAAGCTTGTCTAATATCTCAGTTTTCTTCAAAACTCCGACTTAAATGCCTAAACCTTTTCTTGCCACTTTCAGCAACACTGGTATGTCTACTGATGTCATGATTGCTTGGCAGATACAAGATATGGCAATTAAAACATCGAAACACAATTCACAAACACAGCTAGCTCGAAGGAGAGAATCATACTAGACAAGTATGCACGGAAGGCTGGGATGGGGGTGGCAGGGGATGGTAGTAGGTCTACCCTGCTGAGACTGTGGTCTGACCCACAGCCAGGTGGCAGCCTGAGCTGGGAAATATTCTGCGGTAATGCTCCAAATTTTTTCCTGCCCACAAACAGATTCATGTTTAGTTAATTTTAAAGTGTTGTATAAAATTATGCCGGTATTTTTCAATAGTGTAATAACCAAAACTTGGCAGATATTTTTTTTTTAATAACACATCAGCTGTTTCCCACCAAGGCAAAAAAAGAAAAACTTTCATCATTCATTCCATCAATGTCTTGCCAGAGGCACCCTTACACAACAGTTATTAAACTGCAATATTAACACCCCTCCTTCAGAGTGCAGGCACTGTACTTCTCATCTCCAGGACTTAAGTCTGGCCTGCTGGTTTCCCTGAATCCCTTCATAAATATTACCTTGCTCACACTCCAACAGCATGTGAAGTCCTAAAATCCATTTGTCTCCATTCGATCCTACCTAGCACACTCGCACATGCTTGCTGGAAGTCCAAGCCCCTCACACACAAAGCCTCCTTTACTCCCTCCCTCCAACCTTTCCTAGGCTGACCCCTACTCTGCCTTCCCTCCACTACAGATTTATGCACTCTTGAAGTCATTCAATCTCGTTCCTTCCTCTCTACATGTCTGAGAAACCTCAATAACCCCTCCTCAGCCCTCTGGATAATAGTTTTTGTAATCCCTCACCTCCTCCTGGTCTCCAAACTACAGATTCTCTGTGTATTATATAGCCTCTCCTCACTTAATGACAGAGATAAGGGCCTAAGACCCTGTCGGTAAATGATTTCTTCGTTAATCAAGGAATGACCCCTTACTGTCACCACCCCTCCCTCTCCCCACTTTCTCCCTCTTTCTGTATAGCCCCCAGCCCCACACACCCTCAGATACCTCTCCATATATGTCAGTTTTTATTAATTTGAGCATCTTTATTATGTCTGTCTATCTGTCTGCCTGACTGACACATTGACTTGACTGAATGACACACTGACTTGACTGAATGACACACTGATTTGACTGAATGTCACTCTGATTTGACTGAATGACACACTGACTTGACTGAATGACATGCTTGACTGAATGACTTACTGACTTGACTGAATGACTTACTGACTTGACTGAATGACTTACTGACTTGACTGAATGACTTACTGACTTGACTGACTTACTGAAAAAGAGTGAATGTTTAGCACATAGCTCATAAGTTTCTATAATGGTCGTGGTCACTTTTTTTTATGGTGTTGTGACAAGTGTCAGATAACTGATGACAGTCAGTGACATTTGATAAATTGCACTGCTGCAGGGAACCCTCTCTTGTGTCATGTTTATTATTATGAAATACGTATAACATTTAACCCTTTGAGGGTCGAGAGGCCCTCTCCCAAACTTGTTCTCAGGGTCGAAAAATTTTCGAAAAAAAAATTATTTTTTCCTATGAAATCATAGAGAATCTTTTTCCAATCATAATGACACCGAAATTATGAAATTTGATGGAAAACTAACAGAATTATGCTCTCGCAAAGTTAGCTGTATCAGCGATATTTACGCATCGGCGATTTCGCCCACTTTGAGCCTTATTTTTGGCAAATTCCAATGTTTCAGTCTACTCAAATTATAGGTATTTCGCTAGAATTCTATTTTTTCTATAAATTGAGCATAAGAAATTGCCAATTTACCGATTTCAACTGCCCAATAAGGTGGTCAGAAATTGGCAATTTGGCCAATTTCACACAAATTTCAAAAGATTCCAATTTCAAAATAGGGCCCAGAATAAACGAGACAGACATTCCTGGCACTCAAATAACATTTTATCTGTTCATTAGTCACGTCTCCAGGCCCCTCTTACATTACTTTTGCTTTCCATTTTGAATTTTTATTAAAACAAAAAAATAGAAGATTTACTGTTATGTATACATCTGCATCATTGTAAAAATGGTATAAATAATATCAGTGCACTTGTGCAAGAATATTAGACATGCCAGTTGATGTGTATTGGACGCATGGCGTGATTTGTTTACTCTTGAACATTGGTAAAAATCAAACATTTTTGCTACTTTGCGCTCAGTTTCAAGGTACTTGTCATCGTAAAACTAATCAAAATCTTCACTATTTCTATAACATATCTTCCATTCTATCAAACGAGACCAAGAAAACGAGAATACAACCATAAATACCATATGAAAATACACCCAAAAGTCGCTGTTTTAAGCTAAAAAAACGGTCTGAGTTTTTTTTTCTCATTATGCACTGCGTGCTTCAGGATTTTTTTATACTGCGCACACTGACCACGCAAACCCATTCTTTCATATGTAGGCCTGCCAGCTTTCTTCCACCAGATTTGAAGGTGCTAGAATTTAGGAGTACAAGTACGTGACCGACCATGGCTGCAATGACATACTAGTATGTGACTGACCCTCAAAGGGTTAAAGTGCCCCAGAGCTATTATTATTATTTATATTAATTATTATTATTATTATTATTATTATTATTATTATTATTATTATGATTACCATCAACATACCCTGTTCACTGAGTATAATAATTTCTTAAGCTGCCATGAGAGACAGAAAATGTCAACACACAGACGAACTCCAGCTGATACCACTGTATCTCGAGGTACAGTGGTACCTCGAGTTACTGATGGTCCCCAAAATCGCCCTTTTATGTAAGTTTATTTTTTTAAATGCTTTTGTAGGTATATTTTTGGGGGTGTAAAAGGACTAGTCTATTTTACATTATTCCTTATGGGGATAAATTCGTTTGGTAATGGCACTTGAACAGCATTCTCGAACGAAAAAATATCGTAACTCGAGGTACCACTGTACTTCTTTTGTACTTCCATTTTCCTCTTGTTTTTCCTCTACCTGGAGTTTACCTGGAGAGTGTTCCAGGTGTCAATGCCCCCACAGCCCGGTCTGTGACCAGGTCTCATGGTGGATCAGGGCCTGATCAACTAGGCTGTTACTGCTGGCCACATGCAGTCCAACGTACAAACCACAGCCTGGCTGGTCAGGTACCGACTTTTGGTGCCTGTCCAGTGCCTGCTTGAAGACAGCCAGGGGTCTATTGGTAATCCCCCTTATGTATGCTGGAAGGCAGTTGAACAGTCTTGGGCCCCTGACACTTATTGTGTTGTCTCTCAATATGCTAGTGGCACCCCTGCTTTTCAATGGGGGAATGTTACATCGTCTGCTGAGTCTTTTGCTTTCAGTAAGGAGTGATTCTCGTGTGCAAGTTTGGTACTAATCCCTCTAAAATTTTCCAAGTACAGTGGTACCTCTACTTACGAGCAGCTCCCAACCTGAACAATTATGTAAGTGTATTTTTGTAGGTGCTTTTGTAAGTGTATTTTTGGGGGTCTGAAATGGATTAACCTAATTTTCATTATTTCTTATGGGAACAAATTCCTTCGGTATTGGCACTTGAATAGCCGTCTGGAACGAATTAAGCTCATAAGTAGAGGTACCACTGTATATATAATAATGTATCTCTCCCGCCTGCATTCTAGGGAGTACAGGTTTAAGAACTTCAAGCGTTCCCAGTAATTGAGGTGGTTTATCACAGTTATGCGTGCCGTGAAGGTTCTCTAAACATTTTCTAGGTCAGCAATTTCACCTGCCTTGAAAGGTGCAGTTAGTGTGCAGCAATATTCCAGCCTAGATAGAACAAGCGACCTAAAGTGTCAACATGGGCTTGGCATCCCTGGTTTTGAAGGTTCTCATTATTCATCCTGTCATTTTTCTAGCAGATACGATTGGTATAGTGTTATGGTCCTTGAAGGTGAGATCCTCTGACATGATCACTCCCAGGTCTTTGACATTAGTTTTTCGCTCTATTGTGTGGTTGGAATTTGTTTTATACTCCGATGAGATTTTAATTTCCTCACGTTTTCCATATCGGAGTACTAATTGAAATTTCTCATCATTGAACTTCATATTGTTTTCTGCAGCCCATTTAAAGATTTGGTTGATGTCTGCTTGGAGTCTTGCAGTATCTTAAATGGTGGACACTGTCATGCAGATTCGGGTGTCATCTGCAAAGGAAGACACGGCACTGTGGTTTATATCCCTGTCTATGTCTGATATGAGGATGAGGAACAAGACGGGAGCGAGTACAGGAAATGATAGATCTATCTACCAACTTTTCCTGTTATTCCTTTATCACACATTTTGTGTGCTATTACACCATGGTCACACTTGTCAAAGGCTTTTGCATATTCTGTGTATATAACATCTGCATTCTGTTTGTCTTCTAGAACATACAGGACCTTGTCGTAGTGGTCCAGTAGTTGGGACACACAGGAGCAACCTGCTCTAAACCCATGCTACCCTGGGTTGTGTAATTGATGGGTATCTAGATGAATGGCGATCTTGCTTCTTAGAACTCTTTCAAAGATTTTTATGATATTGGACGTTAGCGCTATTTGTCTGTAGTTCTTTGCTATTGCTTTACTGCCCCCTTTGTGGAGTGGGGCTATGTCTGTGTTTTTAGTAACTGTGGGACGACCAGTGTCCATGCTCCTCTCCATAGGATGTTAAAGCTGCTTTTCTTGCAGTTCTTGATGAACATGGAGTTCCACGAGTCTGGGCCTGGGGCGGAGTGCATGGGCATGTCATTTATCGCCTTTTCGAAGTCATTTGGCATCAGGGTAATGTCAGATAGGCTTGCGTCTACCAAGTTCTATGGCACTCATAAAAATTTCATTTAGGTTTTCGACTCTCAGTCTGGTTAGCGGCTCGCTACAAACTGACTCATACTGGGACTTTAGTAGCTCACTCATTTTCTTGCTGTCATCTGTGTAGGACCCATCTCGTTTAAGTAGGGACCCAATACTGGATGTTGTTCTCGAGCTGAGTCTCGGCATAAAAAGGAGTACAGTGGTACCTCGACTTACGATGGTCCCCAAACTCACCCTTTATGTAAGTTTATTTTTTAAATGCTTTTTAAGTGTAATTTTGGGGTCTAAAAGAACTAGTCTATTTTACATCATTCCTTATGGGGATAAATTCGTTTGGTAATGGCACTTGAAGAGCATTCTGGAATGAAAAAATATCGTAAGTCGAGGTACCACTGTACTTTGGGTTTCTTTCAATTTAATTTATGGCATTTTAGTTCTTCCCACATTTCTTGAGTACTTTAGTTTAGTTCGATGTTTGCTATTTCTCTGACCAGTGTCTCCCTAAGTATTTCAGATATATCGGCCTCTTGTAGCTTCTCTGTTATTCTTTGCCTTCACCTGTATAGGGAGTGCCTCTCTCTTTCTAGTTTACATCTTCTCCTCCTTTTCCTTAAGGGAATTTGCCTTGAGCAAACCTCAAGTGCGACAGAGTTAATTTGTTCTAGTGTGAGGGAAAAGTGGATTTTAAATGGGGATTAGGGTTGTTCAGACACCCTGGGGATCATTAGCTAGTTTCATCCTCTGCTTCCATCTAGCAGGCTGAGACAAACCTCCAGTTCCTGGCTGTCTGATGTGTTTTAGTTGCTACTCCTGGTAGTAGTAACCTTACCTGGTGTGGAGTAGAATTGGGAGAATCACTTCACCTCCTCTCTTCTCCTGATTAGCTCTGCTGCTGGTCTGATCAGCCCGAACAGAAGCTGAGATTTACAAGAGACAGATTGTCCAATCCGACTTAGAGTACTTCGTCAACTCAACCTCTACTACGTCTCCATACGTACTTCGACCAGTGGCATAGAAGACCCCTACATCTGCCCAGAATAACCATCATCATCTCGTCAAACATCAGAGACTATCCTGGGCCTTAGTCTCCTGAACTTCACCTTGCCAGAACCACATCGGCCATTATTTTTTACTTTTATTTTATTTTTTTTGTAATAAACTCCAGAAAAATCCTTTCTCATTATTATACCAAAGAGTCCATTATTCATTTATTTATTTTTCCATTAATTTTTTGTTCAGGTGGAAGGAGTTCCCCTGACAATGGCGACCTTGCCAGGATCTGGACTCTAGTGGCAACAACTTCCTGTTGGTTCAACTGGTTTGTGAGTATAACATTTAAAATTGTAAAGGGTGAGTTGGTATCAGTAAGGTGTCAAGTCATTACTGGTAGTCTGGTTGACTTAACGTTGTTTGGTTCTTGGGTTGGGTTTAGAAGTTTGCTCATTTTTTTTGGATCTGGGGAACTTCCATAATAACCCCTACTGGGTGAACTGTGTTAATTTATCTTAGTGAAGGCTATTGAGCCCACTAGAGTTTCTTCCAAGTTGAAAATAGTATTTCATTTTCTTCTTAGGGAAGGTTGAAAGTGTGCGGACGAGGTCCCTCTTTTGAAACAGTCATTTCAGTTATTATTTGAGTTTGGTTTGTGAAACATTTTTTTTTATGATGGATTCTTTAAATTTCTGGTTGAGGGCTGGAAAAGACATGGGATTTACAGGTCAGGATCTTGATAGCCATATTACTGTACTGCAAAAATGGATATAGAAGAGAAAAAGGAACAGGAAAGACTAGCTCTAGAAGAGAAAAAAGAACAGGAAAGACTAGCTTTAGGAAAAAAGCAAGAACAGGAAAGACTAGCTCGAGAAGAGAAAAAGGAACAGGAAAGATTAGCTTGAGAAGAGAAAAAGGAACAGGAAAGACTAGCTCGAGAGGACAAAAATGAACAGGAAAGGATAGCTAGAAAAGACAGAGTTCAGGCAAGGGAAGTGGCCTTCAAGATGAAAGAGATTGAAGAACAAGCAAAGCAGAGAGAGTTAGAACAGTTAAGGTTGGAATTGGAAACCAAGAAGGTAGAGCTATCTAAGCATAAAATAGATGAAGGGGTACTAGAATACCCTACCCATGAATCTAATATTAGGATGCCTCAAATACCACCTTTCACAGAGCAGGATGACATCGCAGCATATATTACCAGATTCGAGAACACTGCCACACTCTGTGAGTGCCCCTCAGATTCATGGTCTACTAGGCTTGGATTACTTCTCTCAGGTACAGCTTTAAATGTATATTCCACCTTACCAGCTGAAATAATCCTCTGCTAAAGAAAGCCCTACTTCAAGCTTTCATAAAAACCACTCACCATTACAGGTCTGAGTTTTGTCACACTAGAATATCCCCCAATCAGAATTACATGCAGTATCTGACAACACTTTTCAGATTGTTTGATTGTTGGATTGATAGTGCCGAAGTCGACCATGACTTTGAGTCATTACGTGACCTGATGGTAAGAGACCAATTCCTTTCTTCTGTAAACTCTGACTTACGTATCTTTATCAAAGATTGGGACGTTCACACGGCTGCAGAAATGGCACAAGCCACAGATATATATGCCTGCACACATAATAACTACCCTGAGGAGCATAGTAGATATAAATCTGTTGTGCCTAAACAATCTGAGTTATCCAAACCCTTCACCTCTAAGAAATTCCCAGTAAAATGTTACAACTCTAAAGAATTGGGACACAGACGTCCAGACTGTCCCTAGAAAAAGGTGTTAATATTGGAAAGTGTTTTACGAGTTAATATTAACGCACCTTTTAGCGAAGGTACTGTTAATGGTATGAATGTTTCCATTCTTAGAGATGCTGGATGTTCTTGTATTGTTATCTAAAGTAAACCTTTTCCTAATTTAGATTCAGCTCAGTATAAAACTACTAAATTAATTGACTATTTAGGTAGACGTGATTATTTCCTACTATCAGATGTTTCATTAGGTGCAAATGGTTTACTGGTTGGGTGGAGGCAGTAGTTGCCCCTATAACTTCATGTTCTGTTTTGGTAGGGAACATAGAAGGGGCTCCCTTCCCATCTGAATTAGACTATGTGGGGTATTCAAGAGATTTCGAGAAGGATATTAAACTTAATTCCTCTCTTCCTTCCCTCATATCTCCAATGGTCAAAATGGCAATTTTTTTCAGTTCCATTTGCTAGAGTTGCAGTGGACATACAGTCATCCCTCGGTTTTCGGTTTTAATCCGTTCCAGATGGATCGGCTAAAACCAAAATTGGCGAAAACCAAAACTAATAATCCATTCCAGAATTCCAGAAATTTGGAAAAAAACAAAAATTTGGGGGGTCTTAAAGATAGATTTACATGCACAAATGAATGAACTCTATGTGGCACTTACCTTTATTGAAGACTGATGTTGCTGGATGGAAGAGAGGGAGGAGTGGAGAGGGAAGAGACCCTATTTTTTTGGAGGGGAATCCCCTTCCATAAGGAATTTAGGTACCAAGTCCTTATATGGGGTTACTTCCCTGCATGCCTGCTACACTCCCTGCATACATGTTACACTCCCTGCATACATGCTACACTCCATGCATACATGTTACACTCCCTGCATACATGCTACACTCCCTGCATACCTGCTACACTCCCTGCATACCTGCTCCACTCCCTGCATACCTGCTACACTCCCTGCATACCTGCTACACTCCCTGCATACCTGCTACACTCCCTGCATACCTGCTACACTCCCTGCATACCTGCTACACTCCCTGCATACCTGCTACACTCCCTGCATACCTGCTACACTCCCTGCATACCTGCTACACTCCCTGCATACCTGCTACACTCCCTGCATACCTGCTACACTCCCTGCATACCTGCTACACTCCTGCATACTGCACACTCCTGCATACTCACTCCCTGCATACCTGCTACACTCCCTGCATACCTGCTACACTCCTGCATACCTGCTACACTCCCTGCATACCTGCTACACTCCCTGCATACCTGCTACACTCCCTGCATACCTGCTACACTCCCTGCATACCTGCTACACTCCCTGCATACCTGCTACACTCCCTGCATACCTGCTACACTCCCTGCATACCTGCTACACTCCCTGCATACCTGCTACGCTCCCTGCATACCTGCTACACTCCCTGCATACCTGCTACACTCCCTGCATACCTGCTACACTCCCTGCATACCTGCTACACTCCCTGCATACCTGCTACACTCTCTGCATACATGCTACACTCCCTGCATTCATGCTACACTTTCTGCATACATGTTACACTCCTGCATACATGTACACTCCCTGCATATGCTACACTCCTGCATACCTGCTACACCTGCACTGCTACACTCCCTGCATGCCTGCTACACTCTTAAACTCCATCGTGTTTCTCACTTTCTTTACCAAAGAACTTGCACTAGGAGCTTTCTTTGGGCCCATGGTAGCTTATTTAGTAGTCACACACAATAATCAAGGGCCAAAAACAATGAATTGTTAATAAATGTTTTGTATAAACTCCTGGGGTGATGCTCACTGAAGCATAAACAATGCTAGACTGCATGACAATGTGCGTGGGAGGTGCTGGGGGTGCGTGGGTGGCGGGCCTACGGCCTTTGTATGTGCGCGGCACTGGTGGACAGGTCCCATACGGTCGGCGAAAACTAAAACAATCGGCGAAAACTGAGACAAATTTTCCCCGAAAAAAGTCGGCGAAAACCAAAATCGGCGAAAACTGGGACAATCGAAAACCAAGGGATGACTGTACAGTGGACCCCCGGTGTTCGTCCACTTTTCGTAACAGAATGCTGTTCAAGTGCCATTACCAACCGAATTTATTCCCTTAAGAAATAATGTAAAGTAGGCTAGTCCTTTTAGACCCCCAAGACTACACTTATAAAACCATTTAAAAAAATACACTTACATAAAGGGCGTGTTTTGAGCAGGACGAACACCGGGGGTCCACAGTAGTTGGTCCTCTCACTCTTCGCTCATCAGGAGGTCATAAATATATTTTGACCATGATTGACTATGCGTCCAGCTTCCCTGAGGCAGTACCCTTAAAATCCATTACATCCATGGAAGTAGCAGAAGCTTTACTGTGCATTTTTTCATGGGTAGGTATTCCCCATGAAATTCTGTCTGATCAAGGGACACAATTCACGTCAGAAGTAATGGAACAAGTTTATCAGCTTGTAGGTGTTAAACTGCTTTTCACTACACTGTATCATCCAATATGTAATGGATGAGTGGAACGACAACATGCCATCCTAAAGTCTATATTAAAGAAACTTTGTATTTTTAAACCAACTGACTGGCATAGATACCTACCATGTGCTCTCTTTGCAATGCGTGAGATTCCGAGTGACTCCCTTGGGTATTTCTCTTTTGAATTACTTTATGGAAGACAGGCTCGTGGACCACTATATATCTTGAATGAATTGTGGTCTAAAGATATTAAACCTTAAGTTCAAAACACTTACCAGTTTCTCCTAGACCTAAGAGAAAGATTGGAAGAAACTGCGGATTTGGTTGTCAAAAACCTTAATGTGTATGGAAACTTACAAGACATATTTTAATCATAAGAGCTCCCAATGTAAGTTTATTGTTGGTGATGAGGTACTAGTTCTTTTACTGGACAAATCCAACAAATTATTAATTACCTGGCGAGGGCCGTATACGGTAACCAAGGTCTGTAATAAGGTAGATTACATATTGGATGTCAAGGGTAAGGAAAGAATGTATCACGTCAATATTTTAAAACAGTATCACCGTAGAGAAGTTAATCTTTGTTTAAACTCCTTTGATGAAGACACTAGGTCTTACAGCATAGTTAGCAGTCATGATTCTTATGAATGTAAAGTTTGCATTACAGTGGACCCCCGGCTAACGAACACCCCGGAAATAGTACAATTATGTAAGTTCTATAATATTGTAAGTGCTTGTGGAAGTGTATTTTTGGGGGTCTGAAATAGACTAACCTACGTGACATTATTTCTTAAGGACGTAAATTCGTTCGGTAATGGCACTTGAGCAGGCTTCTGGAATGATTTTTTTTTTGTTAGCCAGGGGTCCACTGTATAGATAACGATCCTTTCACAGAATCGAAGGAACTACTGGATATCTTAATAGATGATCCTGCCACCAATAACTCAAATGTCAACATCAATAGTGAATTAAATTGTAAACAAAAGTTTCAAGTAAGTGCCTTAGTAAATACTTTTTCAGATGTGTTTACAGAGATCCCAGGACTTACCAATACTGTTATACACAAGATTGAATTATCAGCTCAGGAACCAGTTAGACGGAAAGTCTATCCTGTGCTCGTTCACTTAAGAAAAACATTTGATAATGAAGTTGATAAACTCTTAAAGTTGAAGATCATCGAACCTTCTAAATCAACTTTCTGTTCTCCAGTCGTAATGGTTAAGAAACCAGATAATTCTTACAGACTGGCCCAAGATTTTCGGTATTTAAATGCTATTACTAAATGGGATGTGGAACCCATGCCAGTAATTGATCATGACTTATATAAATTCCATGACAGTAAGTTCTTCTCTGAGTTAGATATCTCGCAAGCATACCATCAAGTGTCATTACACCCAGACTCTAAACCATACACTGCTTTTCCCACTCATAGAGGACTAATGCAATATCGCACAAGGCCTTTTGGCTTGGTTACTGCGTGTGCCACTTATATTAGGCTTATGCGGATAGTCCTCTCTGACTTAAAGAATGTTTCGGTGTATTTTGATAATATTTACATCATGACGCATGTCTGGGAAGATCATCTTACAACACTGTCGCTTTACAATCAAACCACAGAAATGTTTTCTTGGTTATTTCAAAATACAATACAGTGGTACCCCGGTTTACGATGGTCTCCAAACTCGCCCTTTTATGTAAGTTTATTTTTTTAAATGCTTTTGTAAGTATATTTTTTGGGGTCTAAAAGGACTAGTCTATTTTACATTATTCCTTATGGGGATATATTCGTTTGGTAATGGCACTTGAACAGCATTCTGGAATGAAAAAATATCGTAAACCGGGGTACCACTGTACTTGGAGTTTATTATTTCAGACAATACTCTGTCACCTGTCCCTGGCAAAACTAAAGCTGTTCTTGAAAGTGCTTTCCCTTGTACAAAAAAGTTGCTGAGAAGTTTCCTTGGATCTGTAAATTTCTACAGAAGTTTTGTTCCAAATTTAAGTGGTTTGACTTCCATTCTCACAGACTATTTAAAAAAGAATGTTAAAGAACCACTGGTTTGTTCTAATGAAGCGAAGCAAAGCTTCGAACAAATTAAAAGAATATTTTCAAACCCTCCTTTCCTAAAATTACCAGATATTAATGAAGTCTTTTGTCTCAGAACAGATGCCTCTTATTCTGGACTCGGGGCTGTGTTACTTCAGAATTACGATCAGACTTTTTTCCCGGTATCTTTTGCCAGTAAGAAGCTTCTACCAAGGGAAGAAAGATACTCGACGGTGGAAAAGGAATGTTATGCATTAGTTTGGGATATAAGTAGGTTCAAGTACTACTTGTATGGGAAACCCTTTATACTAGAAACTGATCACAAGCCGCTCATGTACAGTGGAACCCCAGTTAACGAAAAAAATTCATTGCAGAAGCCTGCTCAAGTGCCATTACCAAACGAATTTACTTCCTTAAGAAAAAATGTCATTTAGGTTAGTCTATTTCAGACCCCCAAAAATACACTTCCACAACCACTTACAATATTATACTTACATAATTGCACGATTTCCAGGGTGTTCGTTAACCGGGGTTCCACTGTACAGTGGACCCTCGGTTAACGAATACCCCGGAAATCGTGCAATTATGTAAGTATAATTTTGTAAGTTCTTGTGGAAGTGTATTTTTGGGGGTCTGAAATAGACTAACCTACGTGAAATTTTTCCTTAAGGGAGTAAATTCGTTCGGTAATGGCACTTGAGCAGACTTCAGGAGTGAAGTTTTTACGAAACTCGGGGGTCCACTGTACTTTGTTAGGAATGTTTGATATTGAGCATATAGGTTTGTGTGAGAAGGGTGGTTTTTGAGCATCGTTTTGAATTGGGGCACAGGCAGGGTTTCTTTGGCAATGACAGGTAATGAATTCCAAATTTTCGTGCCTTTTATATGCATTGAGTTTTTACAGTGTTAGATAGACACAGGGAACATCGAGGAGTGATCTGTCTAGTGTTATGGTCATGTGTCCTGTTAAAATTGGTAAGGAGAAGTTTGAGTGGTGGGTTAATATTTGCATAGAGTGTTCTATGTATGTAATAGGCACAGTAAAAAGTATGGATGTCTTGTATGGTGAGTAAGTTTAGGTTTTTGAATATTGGTGGAGTATGTTGTCTGGAGTGTGAATTTGTTATTCTAATTGCTGCCTTGTTGTGTTATTAATGGTCTGAGATGAGTTATTGATGTTGAGCCCCATGCACAGATTCCATAGGTGAGATAGGGGTAAATGAGTGAGTGATATAGGGTAAGGAGAGCTGGTTGTGGAACATAGTATCGTATCTTGGATAGTATTTGAGACTTTCTTGGAAATTTGTTGTATATGTGTCTGAAATTTGAGGCCACTGTCAAGATGGATCCCTAAGAATTTTCCCTCTGTGAGTTTTGTGATAGGGGACCCGTTTATCATTATGTTAAGTGGTGTGTTTATAGCTCTGTTCCCAAACTGAATAAAATAGGTTTTATCAATATTGAGAGTAAGTTTGTTCGTCATCATCCAGGTAGATATTTTCTGCAATTCAGTATTTACAGTGTTGGCTAGTGTGTCTGGGCTTGGGTGCGAGATAACGTATGTAGTGTCATCTGCAAATAATATGGGTTTGAGTAGTTGAGATGCATTTGGTAGGTTGTTAATGTAAATGAGGAAGAGAAGTGGGCCAAGAACACTTCCCTGTGGGACACCTACTGTAATAGTTTGCCCAGTAGAGATAGCTCCATTTGTGTACACATATTGGTTTCTGTTGCTAAGGTAAGATTTTAGGTAGTTGAGAGAGTGCCCTCTTATACCATAGTGTGATAATTTTAGGTTTAGCAGATCATGGTCAACTGTATCAAAAGCTTTACATAAATCAATGAAGATTCCCACAGGGATTTCTTTTTTCTCAAGAGCAGTGTAAATTAGTTCTAGCATGTGTATAATGGCATCATTTGTATTTTTATTAGGCCTGAATCCAAATTGACAGTGGTTGAGTACGTTGTTGGAGGTGAGGTAGGAATATATTTGTCTATGAATTAATT
Source organism: Cherax destructor (assembly GCA_009830355.1). Classification (NCBI taxonomy): domain Eukaryota; kingdom Metazoa; phylum Arthropoda; class Malacostraca; order Decapoda; family Parastacidae; genus Cherax; species Cherax destructor. The sequence continues at coordinate 2,055 of WNWK01012800.1, read as the reverse complement.
TTTCAAAGATTTTGGAGAGAAGGGGTAAGTTAGATATCGGCCTGTAGTTATTCAGGTCTGTTTGAACTCCTTCTTTATGTATGGGGGTGACCCTCGCTATTTTGAGTATTGATGGGAAGGTAGAGGATTCGATGGATTTGTTAAAGAGTGTTGCAATAATTAGTGAGAGAACTTGAGAGGCTTTTTTGTATATAAAAGGTGGTAAGTTATTTAGGTCACCTGCTTTCTTTTTTAACCCTTAAACTGTCCACACGTAGATCTACGTTTGTACGCGTACTGCTCTGAACGTAGATCTACATTTTATTTTTTTATTATTTTTTTATTAACACATCGGCCGATTCCCACCAAGGCAGGGTGGCCCGAAAAAGAAAAACTTTCATCATCATTCACTCCTTCACTGTCTTGCCAGAGGGGTGCTTTACACTACAGTTATAAAACTGCAACATTAACACCCCTCCTTCAGAGTGCCGGCACTGTACTTCCCATCTCCAGAACTCAAGTCCGGCCTGCCGGTTTCCCTGAATCCCTTCATAAATGTTACTTTGCTCACACTCCAACAGCACGTCAAGTATTAAAAACCATATGCCTCCATTCACTCCTATCAAATACGCTCACACATGCTTGCTGGAAGTCCAAGCCCCTCGCACACAAAACTTCCTTTACCCCCTCCCTCCAACCTTTCCTAGGCCGACCCCTACCCCGCCTTCCGTCCACTACAGATTTATACACTCTCGAAGTCACTCTGTCTCATTCCATTCTCTCTACATGTCCAAACCACCTCAACAACCCCTCCTCAGCTCTCTGGACAATCGTTTTGGTAATCCCGCACCTCCTCCTAATTTCCAAACTCCGAATTCTCTGCATTATATTCACACCACACATTGACCTCAGACATGACATCTCCACTGCCTCCAGCCTTCTCCTCGTTGCAACATTCATCACCCATGCTTCACACCCATATAAGAGCGTTGGTATAACTATACTCTCATACATTCCCCTCTTTACTTCCATGGACAAGGTTCTTCGTCTCCACAGACTCCGAAGTGCTCCACTCACCCTTTTCCCCTCATCAATTCTATGATTCACCTCATCCTTTAGACCCATCTGCTGACATGTCCACTCCCAAATATCTGAATACATTCACCTCCTCCATACTCTCTCCCTCCAATCTGATATCCAATCTTTCGTCACCTATTCTTTTTGTTATCCTCATCACCTTACTCTTTCCTATATTCACTTTCAATTTTCTTCTTTTACACACCCTACCAAATTCATCCACCAACCTCTGCAACTTCTCTTCAGAATCTCCCAAAAGCACAGTGTCATCAGCAAAAAGCAACATTCCGTCAAATTTAGTGCAATAGGCCTGAGTCGCCTAGACATGAGAGAATGGGTCTGCGCCCTCAGTGTGCGCAGTATTAAAAAAATCTGGGACCACTTAGTACCTTGTGGGAGAACTAGTTCAATTGAGTGTCAGCTAGAGAAAATAATGTGGCAAACACCATGGATTCACTGATGTCATGTCGCATTAACACTCCCCTTATAAGAGGAAAGTAAAAATAGGTTCGATAAATACACGAGTGGCTGTGGGTGGGTGTGAGTTGGACCTGACTAGCTTGTGCTACTAGGTCTGATGCTGTGCTCCTTCCTTCAGAGGATGTGACCTGACTAGGTGGATCATTGGTCTAAGCTGGGGGGTGACATGGACCTGCCTTGCATGGGCCAGTAGGCCTTCTGTAGTGTTCCTTCTTTTTTATGTTCTTATATATTTGGCAGGCTGGCTTTGGATGTCTCTGGCTGTCTCTGTGTCTATATCTGTCTATATCTCTGTCTATATCTATCTGTCCTATATCTCTGTATCTGTCTATATCTCTGTCTATCTATATATATCTGTAATATCTCTCTCTCTCTCTCACATGTACACATAAGTACAGTTATTATACATAGTGTAAATTACCTAGGATAACCCAAAAATTCCAGGCAAATTCCTATACAATGCTTGTAGAAATAAGACATAATACGCATGACTGGCAAGTAATACGCATTGTCACTTCT
>WNWK01012799.1:0-57993 GCA_009830355.1 Cherax destructor | reverse complement strand
TGTGCAGTGTAGTGAAATTATAGTGAAGGTAGATGAATAGTGTGGGGATGGTAGATATGAAGTGTAGTGATGGTAGAAGTGTATTGTTTTGATAGATGCACAGTGATGGTAGATGTGTATTGTAGTAAGATAGATTTTTAGATAGTGTAGTTATTGGTGATTTTAGTGTAATGATCCTAGATGCTTAGTATAGTTTTGTTGGTAGACTGTAGTATATTGATGGTAGATCGGGTGTAGAGATGGAATATTAGTGTACTGGTGGTGGGTCTGTATTGGTGGTAAGTCTTAGGGGTGATGTGTAGTGTGGGGAGGTGAAGTATATTGGTGTTCATGTGTAGTGATAGATGAAAAGTTGGTAGATGATAGTGCTGATTGTAGATGTGAATTTAGTGAGGTAGATGTGTAATAGTGATAGATGTTAGTATTTTTTTTTAGATGTGTAATGATGGAAGATGTGTAGAAATTGTAGTTTAAGTGATGGTAAATGTTTTGTGATGGTAGATGTATAGTGATGGTAGATTTATAGTGTAGTGATTGTATATTTTAATGATGGAAGATGTGTAGAAATGGGTTTTTTGATGGTAGATATAGTGATGGTACATGTGTATTGATGGAAGATGAGCAGTGATGTTAGATGTGTAGTGTGGGATGGTAGATGTGTAGTGTAGTGATTGTATATGTTTGTTGTAGATGTGTAGAAAAAGATTGTATTGAGGGTTTGTTATGTGTTTTGGGAAGATAGAGTGTTTTAGATGTCGAGTATGAGGTAGTGTTAGTGTAGTGATTGTAGATATAGTGTAGTTATTACAAAAAAAAAAAAATTTGTAATAAACGACTGTTTGGGATACTAAGTAAAATATCATATTTCAGATATTTATTATATTATATATATTATTAATATAAAAGCATATAATCTGAATAAAAACATATAATCTAATAATCTGTGTAAAAACATATTTACACAAAATCATAGTACAAGATAAAAGTCACAAGTAAAATCATATACTTAGTGAAGTGTCAAGTCGCTGCCATCATCGTGTCACACAGGACAATACCACACCTTGTCATGATACGCCTTCTCCACCGTGTCCTCAGACACCCTTCCACGACACCCGATCTCCATGTACCATAAGACTCCATTGCTGTGTCACACAACACCTTCTGTGCCACATGGCACGCCCCCTGTATCATGAACTCATTCTCTAATAAAGCCTTTGCACCGCGTTATGACACACCAAATACACGACTCTTAACTTGTGTCGTGCCACTGTCACAAACTCTCTGAATGCACCACTGAATACCTGACACTCCGGGTAACAATACCAGTGTCACACCAGACACACCACCAGTGTCACACAAGACACCATAACATATCAGTGTCACACAAGACACCTCATAATATAGTGTCACACAAGACACCTCAGGTACATAATTTCAGGTACAATAGTCTATTTTCAGATACATAGTCGCAGGTACGATGAAAGCCAGTAGGTAATTCTGGTGACCAGACTTGCCGCTCTCCTCATAACAGTGTCCTCATATCAAGCAGGAAGAGAACACCAACACTGTACTTGGCCTTGCAAACATCACAAGTACAAAGCTGCTTTCGAGTAACATGGTCTAGAGAGGATAGAGCCCAGTTCTCTCAGCACTGAGACCTGTCACCAGCACCACACTGCGAGAGTCTGCAACTCTCAAGCAGGTCTGCCTGGCGAACTCCAGTAGTGTATGAGAGTCTTGAACTCTCCGATGTTATATGTGGGAGAGTCTGTGACACTCCTAGGTGTATCAGGGAGCTGAGTGAACTCTCCAGTGTTGTGTATAGGAGAGTCTCGTTAGCACTGTCAGGCCAGCCGGCCCGGCAGTCAAACATCACGTTTGATTACGTCACAGGCCGGAGGTAAACTACCTAACAACCATTGTTAGGTAGGGGGCCGTAACAGTAGTGATGGTATATATGTAAAATAGTTATGGTTGATGTTGTAGTGTAGTTATATTAGATATGTAGTGTAGTGATGGTAGATGAGTAGAGTAATGGTAGACATTTAGAATAGTGATGGTAGATGTAGTATAGTGATGGTAGATGTGTAATGTAGATTGATGGATATGAAGTGCAATGACGATAGATGAGTAGATTCATGTAGTGATTAAAGATGTGTAGTATAGTGATGATAGATGTTTAATATAGTAATGATGGATGTGTAGTGCAGTGTAGTGATGATAGATGTGTAGTTTCATGTAGTGATGATAGATACGTAATGTAGTGGTCATCATTGTTTAGCATAGTGTGATGTTAGATGTATAGTGCAGTGTTGTAATGATGGATGCATAGCATAAGAACATAAGAAAGGAGGAACACTGCAGAAGGCCTGTTGGCCCATACTAGGCAGGTCTTTCACAATCCATCCCACTAACAGAATATTTGCCCAACCCAGGCCTGCGGCCTGTTAATTTCACTAATAAAATTAATTTTGGAAAAAATGGAAAAATATCTCTTCTGATCGAAATAAGTCACATTGTTTGATTTTATTTAGATGTCTAAGGTTGATTCCAATTAATGTTATTTGATGTGACTAACTTTTGTACCCTCAAATTCAGTTATAAATTTCAATGTCATGTACTCTAAGAATACATAATAGATTCTAACTTTACTTCCATAAATCGTGGCCGGTCTTACTTGGAGAAAAGTTTGTATTGATTTTTCTTGTTTATGTCCCAGTTTCTTTTTTGGGAAAGTTGAAAAGTTATAATGCTTCTTTTCATGTGATAAGATAAGTTTTGAGTGTGGCAGCTATTTAGCTTCAACCCTTGCAGGCTGATAAGCTAATAATGTAATTTCCGAGCAGCTTTAAGCTTCTTATGATTAAGTATTCTATAATATTGGTCATATCGGTTTCTTTTAAAGTTTAAAATTATATTTGGGCTGTGTAACTTGCTAATTTACCATTTCAATTGATAAAATTTGGATATTATTTTGTTTATGATTGGTGGTGAATGCTACTTAACTGTGTCCATCTACACAGTTTCAGTCACGTATATCGTGACACTGGGAACTGGGGTTATGTAATACAGGAATAACATTATTGGCTCGCACAGTAACTTAAACAAGAGCTATGACTCGACCCCTGTAACCACAATTAGATGAGTACATCTAATTTTAAAAAAGACATGCTGAATGTTTAGTAAATTTTGATACAAAATATTTTTTTATACAAGTTTAAAAAAAAACTATTTATGGCTCTTGGAAGTATGTGTGACAGATATTGTTTATTTAGTATGTTTTATATTATGACATAAAAGAATTACGTCCATTTTATTACATATATTAATTATTTTGTTTATTTATGACGTAGATAATATTGCAGTCAATAATTTGTTGAGAGACCTGTAAATTATAGTATTTAACCTCTCATCAAGTGCTTAATGGAAACAAGTGTACTAGTATAAGAGACCCAAAATACCTAGACATACTAGTGGTCTTCTTGTAATTAATATTTTATAACATGTAAACCACACATTGTAAGCTTTGCAAAGAAATAAACATTTTTATTTTCATAAATGGAGGTTAATGAAGATAAAATTAGAATGAACTGATAAAATGTATGTAAAATTCATTACGAAGTTTATTAATATTATACTATGGTTAGTATGAGCAAATAGATGACTGAATGTACATAATTTGCTAGTTGGTTTGACCTAAAACTAGAATGTCTGGTTTATTGGAAGGTTTCTTGACTAGAATAAATAATCCTACTATTTGATTGTGCCATATATATAATGTTAAGAAGAATGTTTGACCACATCAAATAACTACAGTAGTATGCATATTAATTAGGACAGTGATGAAATAAGATATTTATTTGGAAAACTAATGTTTATTTGCAAAATACACGTCTGGCATATGACAGATGATGGAATTAATAAGAAATATGACTACTCTTTACTCTAATATGCATTGCTACATGCTTTGACATAAAATTAACCAATTTTGAACACATTTTGACAAGTTTGTATTGTTACCAGCATTTGGCTTCTCCACACTCGTGTATCGTGATCCTGCATTTGGTTATTGTTCATAGTTTTTCAATTGGGTTGAGGTCAAGTTTTCACGACCATCGAAGAATGTCAGTATTTTTCAAGAAATGTGAAATGGAGCAAGATCCTGTTGGGAAATGCCTTCTCGGTCAGGAAAGTCTCTGTCGACAATGGAAAACAAATAAGTTGCCAAGATTCCATTATATTTGTCACTGTTCATCGTTCCCTCAACAACAAGCTGTCCAGATACCAAGTGCATAGAATTTGCATAGGCCTGGTTTCTGTTTGCCTTGTTTTTTTTGTAACTGTATTCCCTACTGGTGCGTGTTTTGCCGTTTCATTTCTGTCTTCAGCACTAGTGATAACAATGGAGCCTTCATCAGTTATTTCTGCTAATTTATCTTCACTATTTCTCAGGGCATCCCCTTGTTTACTTTCTGCAATGGTATTGCTAGTTTGTAACATTGTTTTTTGCATGTCTTTGTCTTCACCTGTTTCCCCACTAGAGCTCCTGTCCCCCTCCAAGCCACCATCATTTATTTCTCTATTTTTTCAGTTACTGTCTACGAGGACAGCATTTGTACCAGGGACAATAACACCATCTGGCCCAGGTTTTTTATTTTCCCATCTGTTATAGAATTCTGTCATGTTTTTTTATGAAGGACGTTTTGATGTTATCATCTTTTTAAACCAATTTGATTTTATTCCACAGTTCGGTCTCATTTGGGCACATCCAAAAACACTTCCCTGGTTTAATATCACTTGTAGATGATTCCTGAATAACTGCACAAGGTGCGTGGCTCCATTTCCCACAGACGTTGCATGTAATTCATGCAGTAGCCAGTTTGTTTGGTTGCAGACTACACAGGATTTCATGATGTGATTTTATTGACTTTACTGTATATTCTACTAATAGCTTCCTTAAAGTGGAGATCTGTCTATTTGTATTGTATCTATTTTATTTGAATGTGTATGTGTTTGGGGCAATCATACCGCTCTAGTAATTAGATAGATCCTTAATACTTTTACTGTCTTTTGTGAGCTCTTCGTATTAGTTCGTGCAATATTAAGTCCTAACTGTGTGCAATATTTTTATACAGATTGTCTAAGTCAATAAAGCAATCCTTCTTATTAATTAATAGTGTATTTTTTACTATTAGTAGTACTGTACATACATTCCTTATTAGTCTTATGAATGTTAAAATCCTGATATTAACCTCTTATTAAATGACATAAACACAAGAACATAAGAAAGAAGGAACACTGCAGCAGGCCCACTGGCCCATATGAGGCAGGTTCAAGTCTCCAATCGGCTTAAGCCAATGCGCCGACCCACCCAGTTCAGGTTACATTCACTTAAGGAAGGAGCACGGCATCTGACCTAGTAGCACAAGCTAGTCAGGTCCAACTCACACCCACCCACACCCACACATGTATTTATCTAACCTATTTTTAAAACTACACAATGTCTTAGCTTCTATGACGGTACTCGGGAGTTTGTTCCACTCATCCACAACTCTATTTCCAAACCAGTACTTTCCTATATCTTTCCTGAATCTGAACTTTTCCAACTTGAAACCATTGCTGCGAGTCCTGTCTTGGCTGGATATTTTCAGCACGCTATTTACATCCCTTTTATTTATTTCTGTTTCCCATTTTTACACCTCAATCATATCATCCCTAATTCTACGCCTTTCTAGAGAGTGCAGATTCAAGGCCCTCAGTCTATCCTCATAGGGAAGATTTCTGATACATGGGATCAACTTTGTCATCCTCCTCTGTACGTTTTCCAGTGCATTTATATCCATTTTGTAATAAGGTGACCAAAACTGTGCAGTATAATCTAAATGAGGCCTAACCAAAGATATATAGAGTTAAAGAACAACCTTAGGACTTCTATTATTTATACTTCTTGATATGAAGCCAAGGATTCTGTTAGCTTTATTGCTAACACTTATGCACTGTTGTCTTGGTTTCAGATTACTACTAACCAGAACTCCTAAATCCTTCTCGCAATCACAAGTATTAAGATCTACATTATTCAGTTTATATGTGGCATGGTTATTGTCCTGCCCAACATTTAGAACTTTGCATTTGTCTACATTAAACTGCATCTGCCACTTCTCCGACCACTGCATCAGTCTATTCAAATCATCCTGGAGTGCTCTAATGTCCTCATTGGAATGAATTGGACGGCCTATTTTGGTGTCATCAGCAAATTTGCTTATGTTGCTATTTATTCCCTCATCTATGTCGTTTATGTAAATTGTAAACAACAGGGGGCCCACCGCTTGAGACGTGCCCCCATTCTGATTTCTCTCCATTTATGCAAACTCTCTGCCGCCTATTTGTCAACCATGCCTCTACCCAGGAAAAAATTTCTCCTTCTATTCCGTGTGCCTTAAGTTTCCTAAGTAGCCTCTGATGTGGAACTTTATCGAAAGCCTTACTGAAGTCCATATACACAATATCATATTCATTACCATGATCTACCTATTCAAACACCTTAGTGAAAAAAGTTAGTAAATTCGTAAGACAGGAACGCCCCTTAGTAAAACCGTGTTGAGATTCATTAATCAATTTATGCTTTTCAAGATGGCTACGAATTGCCTCGGCAATTATTGATTCCATAAATTTACCAACTATGGAGGTAAGGCTTATTGGTCTATAGTTCGAAGCTAAGGACCTGTCACCTGCCTTGTAAATAGGTATTACATTTTCCCTTTTCCACTTGTCTGACACTATGCCAATTTGTAGTGATATAATGAAAAGATTTGCCAAAGGTTTGCTAAGTTCCTCTTTACATTCCTTTAAAACTCTTGCATACAGTTCATCAGGGCCTGGGGATTTGTTAGGTTTTAATTTCTCTATTTGTCTGAGGACCATGTCACTAGTTACCCCAACGAGCATAGTCTATTATCTTCGTGTTCTACATAATTTATTATTTCTGGAATTCCGCTAGTATCTTCCTGAGTAAATTTCACACATATCCTTATCACTATCCGTGATCTGTCCTGAGTTACTCTTAAGTGGGCCTATCTTGTCCCTAATCTTACATCTGTATACCTGAAAGAACCCTTTTGGGTTAGTCTTTGAATCCCTTGCGACCTTAGCCTTATAATTTCCCTACTCAGAACAAAAGTTGCCTGGGCAGCTAGAACTACGCTCTGGAAAACGTCATATTGGCAACCCAAACCACCTACCTGACACATAGTCAGGTCATACCAATTTAGCCCACCTAGGTAATTTCTCAGCCCCATGAAGTCGGCTAAGCGGTTATCTGGGTAATTCCATGATATATTGAAACTAAGTGATTTGTGATCGCTTTTCCCAAGCTCTTCATTAACCTCTTCTCTGTGATTCTTTGTTGGCAAGAACCAAATCAAGCAAGTTGCTACCTGTAGTTGGTTCTGTCACAAACTGTTTTAAAAAACAGTTCTGAACCGTATCAAGAAAGTCACTAGACTCAAGATTACCTGTCACATTGTTCCAATCAATTTGTCTAAAGTTAAAATCTCCCATTAACACAACATTTTCATATCTAGACGCCATATGAATTTCGTCCCATAGCAGCTTACTGCGCTCCCTATCCAGGATTGGGGGGCCTGTAAATCACACCCAAAATTAATTTTTCACGACCATCGAGAAACTGTAGCCAAACAGATTCTGTGTCCGATGTTTCTAATCTTATATCTTGTCTAACACAACAATTTAAATATCTCTGACATACATCGCCACTCCACCACCCTTCCTGTTGACCCTATCAGTGTGGAATAGTTTATATCCCAGTATGTTGCACTCGGAAGGCATTTCTCTATCTTTCAGGTTGAACCAGGTCTCTGTTATAGCAATAATATCTATATTACCTGCACTTGCAAGTAATCTTAACTCATCTATCTTATTTCTTAGACTCCTACTATTTGTATAGTAAACCTTAAGGGAGCTAGTCACTCGTTGCTCTCTATTATCTTTCTTTGTTTGTTGATCAATTGCTTTGCATTTACTAGCAACTTTATTTTGAATATTGTCTTTTAAACATATCCCTGAGGTATCCTAACAATAATTGTCTCTACAAACCATACCACGGGTGGGGTTCGAACCCGCGGTCAGAGAGTCTCAAAACTCCAGACCGTCGCACAAGCCACTCTCTGACCGCGGGTTCGAACCCCACCCGTGGTATGGTTTGTTTGCAATCGTGTCATTACGATTTCGTGAGTCATATTGTCTCTACAACACTGATAGTCAGGCCAAGACACTACTCAGTACCAACAATAATATAACAATATTTAATTACAGTGTCAGGTCATTGAGTAAACACTTTGATGACCTCCTAGCATTACTCAGTTCTCTGCATGCCAGTATGTCAGTCATTACTCTCACTGACACCTGGCTTAAACATGACGTTGCAAGCAGCTTTGCTATACCAGGTTACACAGCCATACACAACTGCAGGTCTGATCAACTAGGAGGAGGCACAGCAATCTACTACTATGATGAACTTGAATGCATCAAATCTACCTTCACCAAAGATGAAAATGGTGTATATACATTTCCAAAATTCAAGTCTAAAAAACTTAAAAAACCCATAACAGTTGGAGCTATCTACAGAGTACCTCAGTCAAATATTTACACATTTAATGAAAACCTAAGATCAATGACAACTGACACAGATGAATAAACACCACCTGATACTTACAGGTGACTTCAACAAGTAACTTAATTCACTAGCAGTATGAGCAACTGCTTGCTCCTACCATGTATAACCAAACCAACAAGAATCACCGAGACAAGTGCCTCATTACTTGACCATATCTGGACTAACACTATATCCCCACTAAGAGCAGCATTATCACAGATAACTCCACACACCACTATCCCACCTTTCTCATAACAAACTTATGTAACCTAGCACAGGACAAAAGTAAGATCTGTTTCCGACTACATAACGAAACATCTGTAAATAATTTTATTTCTGTATTAAGTAACATTGACTAGCAATGTGAGCTAGCACCTCAGCCTCGATATTGACGAATGTTTAAAAAGATTTTTGCAAAAAAAAAACAAAAAAAAAAAACTCTATAACAGACATAGTCCGATAAAAACAAAACAAATCACAGCCAAGAGACTAAACAGCCCCTGGATTACAAACAGCATCCTCACTTCCATTGACAAAAAACATGTATACGAAAACAGTACAGACTGGGTCAAATTACGAAGGAACAGACGAAACAATACTCATCAACGCTTACGAATCTAATACAAAGGGTCAAAAAACTGTATTACGAAAACAGTTTTTATGACATAAAAGGGAATATGAAAAAGACTTGGAAAACCCTCTCTGAAATTCTAGAATCTAGGAAACTGCCTCGACAAAATGTAATGAACCTCTCATCCCGCCGACGGATACTGCCAACAAACTAAATGTCTTTTTCTCCACTGCAGGAACAACACTGGCAAGCAAAATCCCAAACTCAAACACACAACCAAAAAACTACCTCACTGGCAACCACGCAAATACTCTTTTCCTAACCCCAACAAACACTACTGAAATCTGACTCATCATCAAAACACTAAACAACAAGGCAGGAGACTTACTACCATTTATGAACAAAAAAGCTTCTCATTTGTTGTCACCCATTATTGCAACACTTTTTAACAAGTCCATTGAATCTTCAACCTTCCCATCCCTACTCAAGACAACAAGGGTTACACCAATCCATAAAGTAGGTGATCCTAATGACTTAAATAACTATAGACCCATATCAAACCTACCCTTTCTATCTAAACTCTTCGGAAAATAATACACAAGCAAGTTTACTAATACCTTGTATCCCACAACATACTTAACCCCTGCCAGTTTGGATTTAGGCCAAGCAAAAGCACAAATGATGAAATAATACATATGCTCAAGCTACTATATATGGCGCTGGAAAAAAAGGAAATTCCACTGAGCCTCTTCATAGACCTACGGAAAGCATTTGATACAGATGACCACGACCTCTTCCACCTAAAACTTGAACATTACGGAGTCGGAAGACACTCACTCGATTACCTTAAATCATATCTTAGCAATAGACATCAGTATGTATTCACAAATGGTGTTGCCTCCACCACACAACCTGTTCTAGTTGGAGTCCACCAAGGCTATTCTTTCTGCCATTCCTTGAATCTTGCCACCACACCTGGAGCTGTCACAGTGTTGTACTGGTCTTCCTGAAGTCATTTGAACCTTTCCACCACTGGTGGAGCAGTCACTGTGTTGTCCTGGTCTTCCTGCCGTCCCTTGAAGCTTGCCACCACACGTGGAACTGTCACAGTGTAGTGCTGATCTTCCTGCCGTTCATTGAAGCTTGCCAAAACAGGTGGATCTTTCAGTGTTGTGCTGGTCTTCCAGCCGTCCCTCGAACCATGCCACCACAGGTGGAGCTGTCACAGTGTTGTGCTGGTAATCCTGCCTCTTGAAGTTTGTCACCACTGGAGGAGCTGTCACATTGTTCTGCTGGTCATCCTGCCGTTCTTTGAAGCTTGGCACCACAGACGGAGCTGTCACAGTGTTGCGCTGGTCTTCCTGCTGTCCCTTGAACCCTCCCACCACAGGAGGAGCTCTCGCAATGTTGTGCTGGTCTTCCTGCCGTCCCTTGAAGCTTGCCACCACAGGCGGCCCCTGTCACAGAGTTTGCTGGTGTTCCTGCTGGTCCTTGAAGCTTGTCCCCACCGGTGGTGCTGTCACAGTGTTGCGCTGGTGTTCCTGCCGTCCCTTGAAGCTTGCCACCACACGAAGAGCTGTCACAGCTTCTTTTCTAAAACTGTGGTCCAAGGAGAATGTTGGGGGAGCGGGAGCCCTGGTGGGGGCCTATGGGGGTTGTTGTGGGGTGGGGTTTGTGATGAGGGGGTGCGGGGAGAGTGCCCATAGGGGGTTGCTGTATCGGTAGGGTTTGTGATGAGGGGGTGGGGACAGAGAGAACAGTATGTGAGTGTTGGTTTAGATTGTTCACTTGCCTTGGGGTTGTCATGGTTGGAGTCCTTCTGCGGATGTTTCTGGAGAGTGTGTTTGTCCTTCCACCTGGGTCTGGGTTCTTCTGCTTGTCTTTGTCATTTCCTCTTGTTCCTCCTTTCGTCTTTGTACCCTGTCTTTCAGTATCATCCTTTATTCTTGTGTTCTGTCTCGATCGAGGTACACTCTCTGATACTCCGGTTTGTTCCTCAGTCGTGCTTTCTCCTGTAGGATCATGGTTCGAGCTAATTCTGCCTTGAAACTTACTTTGAGAAGTCGTTTTTTTCTGTGCTGTTCTTCCTGCCGTCCCTTGAAGCTTGCCACCACACGAAGAGCTGTCAGTGTTGTGCTAGTCTTCCTGTCTTCCCTTGAAGCTTGCCACCACAGGCGGAGCTGTCACTGTGTTGTGCTGGTCTTCCTGCCGTCCCTTGAAGCTTGCCACCACAGGCGGAGCTGTCAGTGTTGTGGTGGAAAGCACCATCGCTTATATATGAAATTAAAATTCTGGTTACATATGGCGAGAGGGTGTTGTGTGTGTACTCACCTAATTGTACTCACCTAATTGTGGTTGCAGGGGTCGAGACTCAGCTCCTGGCCCCTCCTCTTCGCTGTCCGCTACTGGGTCTCTGCTCTCCCTGCTCCGTGAGCTTTATCATACCTCGTGTAGTTCCGTGAGCTTTATCATACCTATAAAAATCAATAGTTTTATAGAATATTTCATATTATTTTCGAAAAATACATGAAACATTAAAAAGCTCAGAAAAATGTGCTAAAATAGTATTTTATTGCATTTTTTGACGATTTAGAGCGGTTTGAGTGCTTTTCTGGGAAGCTATGTATCGTTCCTGACTCAACTACATCATTTGCTAGACAATTCCACTTCCTGACTACTCTATGGCTGAAGAAATACTTCCTAACATCCCTTTGACTCATTTAAGTCTTCAGCTTCCAATTGTGATCCCTTGTTTCTGTGTTCCCTCTCTGGAACATCCTGTCACTATCTACCTTGTCGATTCCCCGCAGTATTTTGTATGTCGTTATCATGTCTCATCTAACCCTTCTGTCCTCCCGTGTTGTTAGTCATATTTCCCTCAACCATTCTTCGTAGGACAGTCCCCTGAGCTGTGGAACTAACCTTGTCGCAAACCTTTGCACTTTCTCTAGTTTCTTGATGTGCTTGACCAGGTGTGGGTTCCAGACTGGAGCTGCATACTCTAGTATGGGCCTGACGTACACGATGTACAGTGTCTTGAACGATTCCTTGTTAAGGTAACAGAACGCTAATCTTAGGTTTGCTAATCGCCCATATGCTGCCGCAGTTATCTGGTTGATGTGTGCTTCCGGAGACGTGCTTGGTGTTATGCTCACCCCAAGGTCTTTCTCCTTTAACGAGGTTTGTAGCCTTTGTCAGCGATCTTCTTTGCCCTTCCCCGATCTTCATGACTTTGCATTTGGTGGGATTAAATTCGAGAATCCAGTTGCTAGACCAGATGTCCAGCTTGTCCAGGTCTCTTTGAAGTCCTGCTGTGTGTTAGTTACCATTTTGTCCTAGGCACATGTCGATTAGAAGCGAGCTTTAGCCACCAGGCCACCGGGGCTGTACTCACCTAATTGTACTCACCTAATTGTGGTTGCAAGGGTCAAGACTCAGCTCCTGGCCCCGCCTCTTCGCTGTCCGCTACTGGGTCTCTGCTCTCCCTGCTCCATGAGCTTTATCATTCCTTATCTTAAAACTATGTATGGTTCCCCCCTCCACTATATCGTTCGCTAGACTATTCCACTTCCTGACTACTGTATGGCTTAAGAAATGCTTCCTAACATCCCTTTGACTCATCTGAGTCTTCAGCTTCCAATTGTGCCCCCTTGTTTCTGTGTTCCTCTCTCTGGAACATCCTGTCACTATCTACCTTGTCGATTCCTCGCAGTATTTTGTATGTCGTTATCATGTCTCCTCTAACCCTTCTATCCTCCAGTGTTGTTAGTCCTATTTCCTCAACCTTTCTTCATAGGAAAGTCCCTGAGTTGTGGAACTAGTCTTGTCGCAAACTTTTGCACTTTCTCTAATTTCTTGACGTGCTTGACCAGGTGTGGGTTCCAGACTGGAGCTGCATACTCTAGTATGGGCCTGACGTACACGGTGTACAGTGTCTTGAACGATTCCTTGTTAAGGTAACGGAACGCTAATCTTAGGTTTGCCAGTCGCCCATATGCTGCCGCAGTTATCTGGTTGATGTGTGTTTCCGGAGACGTGCTTGGCGTTATACTCACCCCAAGGTCTTTCTCCTTTGTCGAGGTTTGTAGCCTTTGTCCACCTAGCCTGTACTCTTTCTGCGGTCTTCTTTGCCCTTCTCCGATCTTCATGACTTTGCATTTGGTGGGATTGAATTCGAGAAGCCAGTTGCTAGACCAGATGTCAAGTTGTAGTTGTAGTTGTACTCACCTAGTTGTGGTTCCAGGGTCGATTCATAGCTCCTGGCCCCACCTCTTCACTGGCCTCTACTGGGTCACTCTCCCCGCACCATGAGCTTTATGATATCTCTTCTTAAAGCTATGAATGGATCCTGCCTCCACTACATCGCTTTCCAAACTATTACACTTCCTGACCACTCTGTGACTGAAGAAATACTTCCTAACATCCCTGTGATTCATCTGAGTCTTCAACTTCCAACTGTGTCCCCTTGTTGTTGTGTCCCATCTCTGGAACATTCTGTCTCTGTTCACCTTGTCAATTCCTGTCAGTATTTTATATGTCGTTATCATGTCCCCCCTTTCTCTCTTGTCCTCCAGTGTCGTCAGGTCGATTTCCCTTAACCTCTCCTTGTAGGACATACCCTTAGCTCCGGAACTAGTCTTGTTACAAACCTTTGCACTTTCTCTAGTTTCTTTACGTGCTTGGCTAGGTGTGGGTTCCAAACTGGTGATACATACTCCAATATGGGCCTAACATACACAGTGTACAGGGTCCTGAACGATTCCTTATTAAGATGTCGGAATGCTGTTCTTAGGTTTGCTTGGCGCCCGTATGCTGCAGCAGTTATTTGGTTGATGTGCGCCTCAGGAGATGTGCCTGGTGTTATACTCACCCTAAGATCTTTTTCCTTGATTGAGGTTTGCAGTCTCTGTCCCCCTAGACTACACTTTGTCTGCGGTCTTCTTTGCCCTTCCTCAATCTTCATGACTTTGCACTTGGTGGGGTTGAACTCCAGGAGCCAATTTCTGGACCAGCTTGCAGCCTGTCCAGATCCTTTGTAGTTCTGCCTGGTCCTCGTCCGATTGAATTCTTCTCATCAACTTCACATCATCTGCAAACAGGGACACTTCGGAGTATATTCCTTCCGTCATGTCGTTCACAAATACCAGAAACAGCACCGGTCCTAGGACTGACCCATGTGGAACCCCACTCGTCACCGGCGCCCACTCTGACACCTCGCCACGTACCATGACTCGCTGCTGTCTTTCTGACAGGTATTCCTTGATCCATTGTAGTGCCTTCCTGTTATCCCTGCCTGGTCCTCCAGCTTCTGTACTAATCTCTTGTGTGGAGCTGTGTCAAACGCCTTCTTACAGTCCAAGAAAATGCAATCCACCCATCCCTCTCTCTCTCTCTTGTATTACTGCTGTCACCCTGTCATGGAACTCCAGTAGGTTTGTGACACAGGATTTCCCGTCCCTGAAACCATGTTGGCCGTCGTTGACCAGCTCATTCCTTTCCAGGTGCTCCACCACTCTTCTCCTGATAATCTTCTCATGACCTTGCTTACTATACATGTCAGTGACACTGGTCTGTAGTTTAGTGCTACGTTCCTGTCTCCTTTTTTTTAAAATTGGGACTACATTTGCTGTCTTCCATATCTCAGGTAGTTGCCCTGTTTCGATAGATGTGTTGAAGATTGTTGTTAGTGGTACAAATAGCTCCTCTGCTCCCTCTCTCAGGACCCATGGAGAAATGTTATCCGGCCCCATCACTGTCATTTCTTGTGACCTCCCCTCCTTCCTTCCTCAGCTTATTACCTGGTCCTTGACTTTTGTTTCCTCCTGATGTGGCTGTACAACAGCTTTGGATCAGATTTGGCTTTCGCTGCTATGTCATTCTCGTATTGTCTTTGGGCCTCCCTTCTTTCCTGTGCATATTCATTTCTGGCTCTACGACTGCTCTCCTTATTCTCCTGGGTCTTTTTGCCTTCTATACTTCCATTCCCTGGCACACTTGGTTTTGGCTTCCTTGCACCTTTGGGTGAACCATGGGCTCATCCTGGCTTTTTCGCTTTTCCTGTTACCCTTGGGTACAAACCTCTCCTCAACTTCCTTGCAAATTGTTGTCATATATTCCATCATCTCGTTTACTGACTTCCCTGCCAGCTCTCTCTCCCACTGAACTCCGTGCAGAAAATTCTTCATGCCCACGTAGTCCCCTTCTTGTAGTTTGGCTTCATTCGTCCAGCCCTTCCTGCCTCCTCCTACACCTGTAACTCTACTGTGTATTCGAAGCTTAGAACCACATGATCACTGGCCTCAAGGGGGCTTTCATATGTGATGTCCTTAATATCTGCACTACTCAAGGTGAATACTAGGTCCAGTCTCGCTGGTTCGTCCTCCCCTCTCTCTCTGGTAGTGTCCCTTACGTGTTGGTACATGAGATTTTCCAGTACCAATTCCATCATCTTAGCCCTCCACGTTTCTTGGCCCCCATGTGGCTCTAAGTTCTCCCAATCGATTTCCTTATGGTTGAAGTCACCCATGATCAGTAGCTTCGCCCTGCTCGCATGAGCCCTTCTGGCCACTTCAGCTAGTATGTCAACCATCGCTCTATTACTCTCATCATACTGTTGCCTTGGCCTCCTGCTGTTCTGTGGTGGGTTATACATCACTGCAATTACCACCTTTGGACCTCCAGACCGAAGTGTTCCAATTACGTAATCTCCTGCTTCTCCTCTGTCTCCTCTCTCCAGCTCATCAAAATCCCATTGGTTTTTGATCAGCAGTGCCACTCCTCCACCCCCTCTGTTCCCTCTGTCTTCCCTCAGGATCTGATATCCCGTTGGAAAGATGGCATCTGTTATCATCCCTTTGAGCTTTGTTTCAGTGAGGGCTATGATGTATGGTGATGCTTCGTTGACTCTTTCATGACACTTCTCCCACTTATTCGATATTCCATCAGCGTTGGTGTACCATACATTTAGTTTCCTCTGCAGCACTGTGTTTTGGGGGTCTGTGGGGGTGGGGGACCTGGCAGTGTGCTGCAGGATGTGTGCGTGTGTGTGTGCTTGTGCCAGAATACACTAGGTTATCCTGTGTTACTTGAGTTTCATTGTTAATGTCTATAATAAGTCTCTGAGCCGCTGTTCAAATATAGTCAGTTACAAATAATATATAAATATACATCTGTTGATATACGAAATTGTTTTGTTAAAATATTAAGTGAAATAAACTCTGCTGGGAACAAGAAAATGTTACACCAATTGAATTTCAGTTCAACTACTTTATTGACTATTAATAATGGAATAAAATTAATAATAAAGCTGAAATAATTATCTCAATAATTAGCTCAACGTCAACTATTTAACGTTACCTATTATTGTCCATTTTATGTTTTCGTTATTTTAAAAGAGACCAAGTTAGATTTGCTTAGTTTAAGTCAGGCTGAGTTTGTTAGCACTGGGTATATGTCGCAAGGGATGTGTTTCTCACAGTATATAACTGGTGAAGCTGAACTTTAAACTGTAGATTCTAGATGTGTGCTGGTGACAAGGTCACCGTGTAGTCCAACACCCTCGTGTAGTTCCTTGTGTGGTGGTGACAAGGTCACCGTGTAGTCCAACACCCTCGTGTAGTTCCTTGTGTGGTGGTGACAAGGTCACCGTGTAGTCCAACACCCTCGTGTAGTTCCTTGAGTGGTGGTAACAAGGTCACCGTGTAGTCCAACACCCTCGTGTAGTTCCCTTTTGTGGTGGTGACAAGGTCACCGTGTATCCAACACCCTCGTGTAG
Organism: Cherax destructor; assembly: GCA_009830355.1. Classification (NCBI taxonomy): domain Eukaryota; kingdom Metazoa; phylum Arthropoda; class Malacostraca; order Decapoda; family Parastacidae; genus Cherax; species Cherax destructor. Next base: position 40,977 of record WNWK01012799.1, on the reverse strand, counting down.
TTCCTTGAGTGGTGGTAACAAGGTCACCGTGAGTCCAACACCCTTTCCCTTTGGGGGCAGGGAGGGGTTCCTTGTGGGGGTGGTGACAAGGTCACCGTGTAGTCCAACACCCTCGTGTTCCTGAGTGGTGGTAACAAGGTCACCGTTAGTCCAACACCCTCGTGTAGTTCCTTGGTGGTGGTGGGGAATCAAAGGGTTCCAGTGTGCAAGGACGTGCAGTGTTAACACCCTCGTGTAGTTCCTGGTCTATAAACAACATTAACCAGCCAATCTTAGGTAAGGATGTAGATGAATATTTCAGAGAACCGACAACTTGGTAAATTAGACACATATGCAACACTTGGGGATCTTTATTGAGGAAATGTTTCGCCACACAGTGGAAACATCTTGGGATCATGATACAGTTAATTCTACACTTACCTAAACCTATAGTGATGACCTACTTCCACCTGTGGATTTATTCACTGTGACACCTTCGTGCTTATGCTATATTGTTATCAACATTGATGGAGTGATTACATTGACTCCAGGCTCAGGGACTGATTACCTCAAACTCCTTCCAATCTCCACAGTTCTTCTTTGTACTGGACTGATGAAGCCACTGTGGGGCGAAACGTTTCCACAATAAAGATACCCAGGTGTTGCACATGTGTCCAGGTATTGCACATGTGTCCAGGTGTATAATAGCAATGAATGTATTATGGTAATGTATGTATAGTAATAGTGTCGACAAAATTCATCTGAAGTGACGAGGTGTTCTTTAAAAAATAGCAAATCCTGCAAACAGTGTCATTATCATCACAGTGTCATTATCATCACAGTGTCATTATCATCACAGTGTCATTATCATCACAGTGTCATTATCATCACAGTGTCATTATCATCAAGTGTCATTATCATCACAGTGTCATTATCATCACAGTGTCATTATCATCACAGTTTCATTATCATCACAGTGTCATTATCATCACAGTGTCATTATCATCACAGTGTCATTATCATCACAGTGTCATTATCATCACTCACGAGGGTGTGTGTTTCACACGAGGGTGTGTGTTTCACACGAGGGTGTGTGCTTCACACGAGGGTGTGTGTTTCACACGAGGGTGTGTGCTTCACACGAGGGTGTGTGCTTCACACGAGGGTGTGTGCTTCACACGAGGGTGTGTGTTTCACACGAGGGTGTGGGCTTCACACGAGGGTGTGTGCTTCACACGAGGGTGTGTGCTTCACACGAGGGTGTGTGCTTCACACGAGGGTGTGTGCTTCACACGAGGGTGTGTGCTTCACACGAGGGTGTGTGCTTCACACGAGGGTGTGTGCTTCACACGAGGGTGTGTGCTTCACACGAGGGTGTGGGCTTCACACGAGGGTGTGTGTTTCACACGAGGGTGTGTGCTTCGCACGAGGGTGTGTGTTTCACACGAAGGTGTGTGCTTCACACGAGGGTGTGTGCTTCACACGAGGGTGTGTGCTTCACACGAGGGTGTGTGCTTCACACGAGGGTGTGTGCTTCACACGAGGGTGTGTGCTTCACACGAGGGTGTGTGTTTCACACGAGGGTGTGTGCTTCACGCTAGGGTGTGTGCTTCACACGAGGGTGTGTGTTTCACACGAGGGTGTGTGTTTCACACGAGGGTGTGTGTTTCACACGAGGGTGTGTGCTTCACACGAGGGTGTGTGTTTCACACGAGGGTGTGTGTTTCACACGAGAAAACTGCAGAGTTACAACTATTTGCAGTAATTAGTAAATTGCAATTACATTGACTTATCACTAACGTGAATTAAGCAACAGGTGGTGCCGAATATATTCCAATTTCAGCAGGATCTTAATTTCAACAGATTCGAGTGACCACCGAAGCAGGGTGAGCACCGAGGCAGGGTGACCGCCGAGGCAGGGTGAGCACCGAGGCAGGGTGACCGCCGAGGCAGGGTGAGCACCAAGGCAGGGTGAGCACCGAGGCAGGGTGAGCACCGAGGCAGGGTGAGCACCGAGGCAGGGTGAGCACCGAGGCAGGGTGATCACCGAGGCAGGGTGAGCACCGAGGCAGGGTGACCACCGAGGCAGGGTGACCACCGAGGCAGGGTGACCACCGAGGCAGGGTGACCACCGAGGCAGGGTGATCCGGGCAGGTGACCACGAGGCAGGGTGACCACCGAGGCGGGGGGGTGAGCACCTAGGCAGGGTGAGCACCGAGGCAGGGTGACCACCGAGGCAGGGTGACCACCGAGGCAGGGTGACCACCGAGGCAGGGTGACCACCGAGGCAGGGTGACCACCGAGGCAGGGTGACCACCGAGGCAGGGTGACCACCGAGGCAGGGTGACCACCGAGGCAGGGTGACCACCGAGGCAGGGTGACCACCGAGGCAGGGTGAGCACCGAGGAAGGGTGAGCACCGACGCAGGGTGACCACCGAGGCAGGCTGACCACCGAGGCAGGGTGACCACCGAGGCAGAGAGCACCGAGGCAGGTGAGCACCGAGGCAGGGTGAGCACCGAGGCAGGGTGACCACCGAGGCAGATGACCACCGGGCAGGGTGACCACCGAGGCAGGGTGACCACCGAGGCAGGTGACCACCCAGGCAGGGTGACCACCGAGGCAGGTGAGCCGAGGCAGAGTGACCACCGAGGCAGGGTGACCACCGAGGCAGGGTGAGCACCGAGGCAGGGTGACCACCGAGGCAGGGTGACCACCGAGGCATGGTGAGCACCGAGGCAGGGTGAGCACCGAGGCAGGGTGACCACCGAAGCAAGGTGAGCACCGAGGCAGGGTGAGCACCGAAGCAGGTTGAGCACCGAGGCAGGGTGAGCACCGAGGCAGGGCGAGCACCGAGGCAGGGTGACCACCGAGGCAGGGTGACCACCGAGGCAGGGTGACCCAAAAGAAGAAAATCCCAAAAAGAAAAATATTTCATCATCATTCAACACTTTCACCACACTCACACCTAATCACTGTCTTTGCAGAGGCGCTCAGATACGACAGCTGAGAATAGTCCCTCCCAGCTGTCACTATCCCAGACCCCTCCTTTAAAGTGCAGGCATTGTACTTCCCATTTCCAGGACTAAGTCCAACTAAATCAATTAACGGGTTTTTCCTGAATCCCTTCACAAAATATTACCCTGCTCACACTCCAACAGCTCGCCAGGTCCGAAAAACCATTCGTCTCCATTCACTCCTATCTAACACGCTCACACATGCTTGCGAAGTCCAAGCCCTTCGCCCACAAAACCTCCTTTACCCCCTCCCTCCAACCTTTTCGATGACGACTCTTACCCCGCCTTCCTTCCCCTACAGATTTATACGCTCTCCAAGTCATTCTACTTTGATCCATTCTCTCTAAATTACCAAACCACCTCAACAACCCCTCTTCAGCCCTCTGACAAATACTTTTAGTAACTCTACACCTCCTAATTTCTACACTCCGAATTTTCTGCATAATATTTACACCACACATTACCCTTAGACAGGACATCTCCACTGCCTCCAGCCGCCTCCTCACTGCAGCATTTGCAACCCAAGTTCACACCCATATAAGAGTGTCGGTATCACTATTCTTTCGTACATTCCCTTCTTTGCCTCCATGGATAATGTTTTTTGTCTCCACAGATACCTCAATGCACCACTCACCTTTTTTCCTTCATCAATTCTATGGTTAACCTCATCCTTCATAAACCCATCCGCTGACACGTCAACTCCCAAATATCTGAAAACATTCACTTCTTCCATAATCCCTCTCTCCAATGTTATATCCAATTTTTCTTTATTTAAATCGTTTGATACCCTCATCACCTTACTCTTATCTATGTTCACTTTCGACTTTCTACCTTTACACGCCCTCCAAACTCGTCCACTAACCTTTGCAACTTTTCTTTAGAATCTCCCATAAGCACAGTATCATCAGCAAAAAGTATCTGTGTCAACTCCCATTTTGCATTTAATTCCCCGTAATTTAATCGACCCTCTCCCCAACATCCTAGCATTTACTTCTTTTACAACCCCATCTATAAATATATTAAACAACCATGGTGACATCACACATCCCTGTCTAAGACCTACTTTTACCGGGAAGTAATCTCCCTCTCTCCTACACACCCTAACCTGAGCCTCACTATCCTCATAAAAACTCTTTACAACCTTCATTAACTTGCTACCTATTCCATACACTTTCAACATCTGCCACATTGCTCCCCTATCCACTCTATCATATGCCTTTTCTAAATCCATAAATGCAATGAAAACTTCCCTACCTTTATCTAAATACTGTTCACACATATGCTTCAATGTAATACTTGATCTACACATCCCCTACCCACTCTAAAGCCTCCTTGCTCATCTGCAATCCTACTCTGGAAGTCGCTCCCCATCCTTGGTGGTTTGCGGGTGAGCTGTGTGTGTTCCCTAGTGGTGAACCGGGGAAACTTTGTTCTCATTACAATGGCGGATGGCTATCGGTGCAGAGTGAACACGGTCTGTGTAGACTTGTTGAAAGGAGCTATATATCCCAGCAATGTGGAGGTTCTCCTGCCCTTGATTCTACGAGATGTTTATAGGGTTTCTACTGCAGATATATAGGGGATTTCCTTAAATGGAGCTGCGCGGATCTTCATTAAATTTATGACCACCGGGGCATACGAGAATGTTGTTGACAAGTATCAAGAGAAGTGTCTTGTGGTCAATGAAGGCTTGGAGGTTCGACTTCGTGATGTTTCAACATGCTATTTGTGGATACGCTATGAAACATTCCTTTTGAGGCGACCGAAGTGGCATCAGGAGGGTTTTTGGCCAGTTTGGAACCATACATGCAGCCAATATGGGCCGGTGGGCCCAAGGTATATATGCCGGCATGCTGGAGGGATCTTATTCCCTCAAGATGACCCTCAGATGGCAAATACAGTTGTATGTTATCATGGAAGATTTTCGGACACAGATATATGTGACGTACCCTGGGCAACAGAGGACGTGCCGCATCTGTGGGGCCCGGGGCATGTAGCGGCTGTGTGTGACCAGTGTCAGGGTCTCCATCCTTCTAATCAATGTGAGGAGACTCGTCGGGGAAGACTGGATCAATGGTGGTGGTGGACATGGAGACGCCTGTAGCAGAGGAGGTGTTTCATATGACCGTGGTGTCGGAGAAATGGAGTGAGGCTGTTGATAAGGCTGAATTGGAGGTCTCGAGTTTGCCAAAGGCATTGAGGGATGTGGACGAGGATACATTCCAAGGTGTATTGGTGGAGTCTGCAGAGGAGGTGGAGTTATTGAGGATTTGCAGGTCCCCAGTCTGGGGATTTGCAGCGGCTGTTAGATAGCCCTATGTCAGAGGGTCTGATGCAATCGGAGGTTGTCATGGGGCCTGAGGTAGAGGGTTTGGGTATGTGACAGTGTTGAGAGGTCCACTGTGTCCGATCACCCATCGAAGGTTGTGGCGGAAGTTGAGGTGTATCGAGCATCTGGGGATGGGTACATGGAGCTTATGGGTGCGTCTCGTAAGAGGTCTAGTTACGCAGGGGATGATGATGTCATCACTCCTCGCCAGTGGAGTTGCAAAAAGGCCTGGGTGGAGGTAGTGAAGGGTGCCAAGGAAGGTTTGGGGGACAGGTGGGGGGGAAGGGGGCAGGTGAGTCGGGGGAATAATGGTACTGTTAAGACAGGAGTATCAGGTCCCGTGAGGCAGAGAAGGAAGCCCTGCTACAGAATTCAGGTGTATAAATATGAACGTGAATGGCCTCCGGGCGGAGGTCAAGAGGAGATGGGTAGAAGTGACATTGAGACGTATGAATGTTGATGTATGTATACTCCAGGAACATAATTTCCGGTGTGGTAGGGACCTGGTATTGAATGGGTATATGTTATATACTGGGAGTTCTGAACATTTAAAGGGTGGGGTGATGGTAGGGGTACATGAGACGAGCCCCTTCACTTTGAAGGCATGGGAAGAGGGGGGTGGCAGGATAGTCAGGGTGGATGGAGAGTGGGACGACATTCAGGTGTGCTTCATCGGGGTGTACATGCTGGCGAGTAATAACCGGCGGGTGAAAGAAAATTTTGTTAGGAGGGATCTGGTTTATGTTTTGCGTGGTCTTCTCTTGATTACCATAATTGCGGGTGACTGGAATTGTGTGATTAGGGGGAGGGACATTGAGCCTCGGGGAGCAGGGTGTATGTTGGGGTTTTGCGGGATGTACTGTGGGCAGTAGGGGTGGAGGATGTAGTCCAGGGTGGTGGATGGGAAGTGGAGCATACTTTTGTCAGAAAAGGTTATGGGCAGGCTGGATCGGGTATACGTGTCATCGGCTATACAGGTCGGCAGTGTAACTTGCATGGAAGTGGGATTCTCTGATCATAGGGGTGTTTTGGTAACTTTGGGATGGGTTGGTGCTGTCCCATATTTCCTGGTTATTGGAAACTAAATATGGGTTTGTTGCAGGGCCTTGATCATAGGGAGGTTTTTGCAGATTGGTGGGAAAGGTTGTGTGTGGGGGGTAGTGGAATTGTTAATGTTGTGCAGTGGTGGACGGATAGAGCGAAGGTGGCTATTAAGGATTTTTACAGTAGGCTGGGTAGGGAGGAGGCGAGGTTGAAGTACGGTAAGCAGCGTTATTTGGAATATCAGTTACAGGAATGTTATAAAGGGGGAGGGAGGTACCCCATGGGTGATATTGTGGACATACAGGGTCAACTGCAGGATTTACAAAATGAGGTTTTTAATGTGACTAGGGTATGGGGAAGTGGAGAGACGTCCTTTGGGGTGATAAGCCATCAGCAATGGTTTTGCGAAGATTTCAAAGGAGGAGAAAAGGAATGACGATCATGGCATTGACTGTGGATGAGGATTTGGAGGGGTATAGGTGTGGTCAGGTAGTACGAACGATGGAAGCTATGAGTTGTTATGCAGATAAATGGTTTAAACGAAAATTGAGGGAGGGGAATGTGATTGGGGAGCACGAACAATTGTGTTGGAGGGCATAGTGCAGGGTTAGGGAATGAGCAAAGAGAATGTATGGAGGAGCATTACTGAAGAAGAAGTTTGGCAGGCAGTACAGGAACAACATTTGGGAAAGGCACCAGGGATTGACGGAATCTCCAGGATTTTTACGTGACCCATTGGGAAGTGTTGCGAGGGGTTTGGTGGCTCTATTCAATGGTATGAAAATGTCAGGTTGTATGAGCGAGGATCAGCATACTGGGGTTGTGGTCTTAGTTCCAAAGGGGAAGGATAGTCATACTTTGAAGAATTATAGGGCAATCACATTACTCTGTTCCGATTATAAAAATTTTGTGAGCATCTTAGGAAATCGTAGTAAGAAAGTTTTGGACTACTTCTTAGATAAGGGGCAATATGGGGTTCCGGGGCATAGTTTTAGTGGAGGACATCATAGAATCAGAGGTTTTGTGGAATGTAGGGGGGGGTAGGTGTCGTAGGGCTGGATTGGGAAATGGCATACGACAGCGTAGACAGGGGAATGTTACGAGAGATCTTGATAAGACAGGGTTTGGTGAGGAAATCGTGGAGTGGGTGGGTATGCTATATTCTCGACGGGTATGAAAGTTAATAGAGTGATGTCAAAATTGTTGGAAGTGGGTACATGTGTAGGAGGGACATTGGGCCAGAATTATGGATGGGTAACGGTTGATAATATAAAATCTGTGATGTGTTTTTATGTGTGGAGCCGGGAAGGCAAGAGAAATGAATTCTTCATTGGTGGTGGAGGCGGCATTGAACAGGATGATGGGATAGAGGGCAGGGGAAGTCACCCTTTTGCAAAGGGTCACAGTTGTTAACACTTTGGTGTACAATAAATTATGGTTTGTGGCTGCGGTATATCCGCTATTGAGGGTGATATACAGAGGTTGAGGCAGAGGGTCATGCGTTTTGTTTGGGGTTATGGGAGACACTGGTTAAGGGAGGAGGTTGTAATGACTAGGGTCATTCACGGTGGCATGGGATTAATTTCATTGAAAAGGCGATTAATGGGGCTATATGTGAGGCAGGAATTTTTAGCTAGGGAGGGCCCCGTGGGAGGAGGGTGAATGAGGTAATGAGGGAGTGTGCAGGTGGTGGCAGGTAGGGATCTAATGGTATACGAGGCGGCACCTCTTTGTGGCAGATCCGGGAAGGTAACGGGCTGGGTAGGTTAGACAGTGGTAGGAGGTTGTAGTAGGGCACTGCGGTGAGGAGACATACCTTATGATTGGAGAAGTATTTGGGACTGCTCAAGAAGTTGAAATTGCCTTCCAGGGTAAGGGAAATGGGTTATCGGTTTTTACATGGCATACTTGCTTCAAGGGCTCAACTTTTCATGATGGGGTTGGTAGGGACTGGTAGTTGTAATAGTTGTGGTATGCTAGAGATGGCTTATCATTCAGTTTATTTTTGTGAGGAGTTGGCGAGGGTGAGGGAATGGTTTGGGAGAATTATATGAAGGGTAGGGGAAGGGTTTGTCAAGTTTGATTCTTAGTTTAGACGTTGGGGGTTGCGCAGAGGATGTACGTAGGGCCTAATGTACTTGGCATTGGATTATATTTCTGTGTCATGGAGAATGAGGGAGGTCAGGGAGAAGTACGTGTTAGGGCATTAGCAGCTAGGTTCTATAGAACAGTATGTAGGAATCGAGATTTGTATGGTCGGGCATGGGAACAGGCTTTTCCAGAGGGGTATCAGCAATTAACGATGGGTATCTTATTGAGGGGTGGTGGGGTGCTGAATAGGGGGTTGGTCTCTCAGGGGGCGGTGTGGAAGGTGTATACTTCATTAGGTATGTATGTGAGTCACATGAGGGGGGGTTAGGAGCTAGGGGCAGGTGGGGTCGGGGTTGGGGTTTTCCTCTCATTAGTTTGATATGATAGTGTGACTTTCCTACTCATGATGCAGATGAGGGTGGCGGGGCTATTTAGGGGTTTGGAGTTAGGGGTAGGTGGCGGGGCTTGTCTCGCTGTGTGTTCGCTTGTCTCCTGTGTTCGGCTTGTCTCCTGGTGTTCGGCTTATGTGTTCGGACAGAACAGGATCTATTAGAACAGTGGTAGTAAATAGATTGGAGTATCGAAATTATAATGCCATTGTCTTGTCTTGAAAAAAAAAATTGTGTTGGCCTCGGGAGGTGTTTCAAAATCATGTACATGGTTATTGGTTAAAGAGGATAATTATATTAGTATTTGTTTGTTTTGTGGTTTTTCCGATAAGGTATAAATGTCATGTCATATGTATGTCTTATCATCATTCTCTTATCCTCAAGGATGTTGTATGATTAGGTAATGAATGTTTTAATTGGATTGGATCATGAGGCCTGTAGATGTACTACTTACTTGTACTGTAAATTCTTGGGAGTTTAGTCGTCCCATTTCATTGTTTTGCTCTGGTATTGAGTAATGCACCAGAGGGTTTAAAGAGCTTGTAATGATGATGTATAGAGTGTTAACTCATTGTAATTGTAGGTATGTTTCTCTGAATTCTCTAAAAAAATGATAATTTATGTTGTATGTGTTTTATATTTTGACGTTGTGGACACTCATGTGAACTTTTATATAGATCAGTGTAATAATGCAATGATAGGCGGATAACTACAATATCTATGAAAATTTTTATTTTTGGAGACGTAGGTCTCGTAATGAAAGAGCTTGTTAATATATATATAATTTTCTATGGAGGTTCTTGGGGATCCATTCAATACGTTGGGTTTCATTATATATTTTGTTTGTGGGAATAGCATTAAAGGGTAAATGAGATTGTTCGTTATGTATGGTTATATAGATTAAGGTCAACTGTTGTTAGTTGCTTGTACTAACGTGGGGTTGGTTTAGGTGTTGTACTAACGTGGGGTTGGTTTAGGTGTTGTACTAACGTGGGGTTGGTTTAGGTGTATAGTCTTTTACACACGTTTTAGTAGTGTGTAATATTATTTCACATAATTGTGACTTCGTATACAATAAGGGTAGTGTTAGGTTATCTATGGGATTTTGATTATCATTGTGTGTTTTGGGGATCAGTGTTTCCTCATGTAGGGCGTATATTATTTTGGTAATTGTATTATTTGGTTAGGTTCCTATTATAATGGCATGTATGTTGTGAACACATGCTTCATATAGATGAAGGTTTTGTTTTTATGTTTATGTTATGTTTTTTTTTTTCTTTGGAATTATGTTTTTTGTAAGGATACTTTGTACTGCAATGTATATATGACCTTATTTTAAATAAAATATAAAAAAAAATCCTACTCTCTGTCTTACCTCCAATTCTTTCAATAATAACCCTGCCATACACTTTACCTGGTATACTCAGTAAACTTATTCCCCTATAATTTTTACACTCTCTTTTATCCCCCTTCCCTTTATATAAAGGAACTATACATGCTCTCTGCCAATCCCTAAGTACCTTCCCCTCTTTCATATATTTATTAAACAAAAATACTGTTACGCCCTGTCATAGTTTAATGTAAAAATGAGGTTTTTCTCTTAATATTATATGACTCAATATTAGTTATGTGTTTAGGCAGGTGACTTAAAGAGTGAAGGGGTGAAGTACTGAGCGGCTCGTTTGTCCCCCCCCCCCTTCTATACCAAGTAGAGGTCAAACCTAGGCCCTCTACTCAGGTCAGTTCTCTCTCACCCCTTGTACGGTGAGCATACCCTAGGATAATTGAGTTCTCTCTCACCCCTGGTGTGGTGAACATACCCTCAGAGGCTCTCCGAGACTCTTCAGCTCTCTCACCCTTGGTATGCTGAGCATACCCTCAGAGGCTCTGAGACTCTTCAGTTCTCTCACCCTTGGTATGCTGAGCATACACTCAGAGGCTCTGAGACTCTTCAGTTATCTCACCCTTGGTATGCTGAGCATACCCTCAGAGGCTCTCCAAGACTCTTCAGTTCTCTCACCCTTGGTATGCTGAGCATACCCTCAGAGGCTCTCCAAGACTCTTCAGTTCTCTCACCCTTGGTATGCTGAGCATACCCTCAGAGGCTCTCCAAGACTCTTCAGTTCTCTCACCCTTGGTAGGCTGAGCATACCCTCAGAGGCTCTCCAAGACTCTTCAGTTCTCTCACCCTTTGGATATCTGAGCCATTTAACATCTCAGAAAAGGAACTATGGTTCACTCGAGTTGTGACTCATATGGTAAACAGTGATGTGACCTTCAGTAGTGATAGTGACCTTCAGTGAGGATAGTGACCTTCATCAGTGATAGTGACCTTCGTCATGATAGTGACCTTCAGTGCAGTGATAGTGACCCCGTGCAGTGATAGTGACCTTCAGTGCAGTGATAGTGACCTTCAGTGTAGTGATAGTGACCTCCAGTGCAGTGATAGTGACCTCCAGTTCAGTGATAGTGACCTCCAGTGCAGTGATAGTGACCTTCAGTGCAGGATAGTGACCTCAGTGCAGTGATAGTGACCTCCAGTGCAGGTAGGACCTTCAGTGCAGTGATAGTGACCTCCCTGCAGGATTGACCCTTCAGTGCAGTGATAGTGACCTTCAGTGCAGTGATAGTGACCTTCAGTGCAGTGATAGTGACCTCCAGTGCAGTGATAGTGACCTCCAGTGCAGTGATAGTGACCTTCAGTGCAGTGATAGTGACCTTCAGTGCAGTGATAGTGACCTTCAGTGCAGTGATTGACCTCCAGTGAGTGTAGTGACCTCCAGTGCAGTGATAGTGACCCTTCAGTGCAGTGATTGACCCTGATGATAGTGCCTTCAGTGCGTGAATATGACCTCCAGTGCAGTGATAGTGACCTTCATGCAGTGATAGTGACCTTTAGTGAGTATAGTGACCTCCAGTGCAGTAGTGACCTTCATGCGGATAGTGACCTTCAGTGCAGGATAGTGACCTTCAGTGCAGTGTGTGACCTTCAGTCAGGATAGTGACCTTCAGTGCAGTGATAGTGACCTTCAGTGCAGTGATAGTGACCTTCAGTGCAGTGATAGTGACCTTCAGTGCAGTGATAGTGACCTTCAGTGCAGTGATAGTGACCTTCAGTGCAGTGATTCTCTGCTTAAGTCTAGTGATAAACTCTAACTCGTTATTGATATTGTGAAGTGTTTCAATTTAAATGAAGTGTCATATATCCTCTTTCCGTGTTATTATATAAAGACTGTACAGATTAAGGTAACTTGTGGCGCTTTATGAGAGTGAAAGTAAGGCCTATTTAAAGTGTGTACAACCCTCCTAAGAGTAAGGAGGTTATAGGATTATTTTATTTTACTAAGTGTTCTGAAAGGCTTAGTATTTTCTTAAATAAAAACCTCAAAATACCTTTAAGACCTCATTTGGCCTTGTGTTACTCAGATAAAAGTAGTATTTAGCTACTTCCTAGCACTTGCTGTACTGTTGTTACCCCTGTGGTTTAGCGCTTCTATTTGATTATAATAATAATGTACTGTTGTTGCGATAAGCACTAAACTAATTAGTGGTCTATAGGCCCTTATCGTAACAAATACCAACCACTCCAACACTATATTACCCCCCTGCTTTTAACATTTATGTCATGATCCCGTCAGTTCCAGCTGCTTTACCCCCTTTCATTCTACGTAATGCCTCACGCACCTCCCCCACACTCACATCCTGCTCTTCTTCACTCCTAAACGATGTTGTACCTCCCTGGCCAGTGTATGAAATTACCGCCTCCCTTTTTTCATCGACATTTGAAAGTTTCTCAAAATATTCCCGCCATCTACCCAATACCTGCAGCTCCCCATCTACTAACTCCCCTACTGTTTTTAACTGACAAATCCATTCGTTCCCTAGGCTTTCTTAACTTTTTTATCTCCCTCCAAAAAAATTTCTTGTTTTCATCAAAATTTCTTGACAGAGCCTCTCCCATTCTTTCATCTGCTCTCCTTTTGCACTCTCTCACCACTCTCTTCACCTTTCTCTTACTCTCCATATACTCTGCTCTTCTATTAACACTTCTGTTTTGTAAAAACCTCTCATAAGCTACCTTTTTCTCTTTTATCACACCCTTTACTTCTTCATTCCACCACTCACTCCTCTTACCTCCTGCACCCACCCTCCTATAGCCACATATTCTAATTGTGCATTTTTAAAACTATCCCAACTCTCTTCAACCCCCCCATTACTCTTACTTGCACTAGTCCACCTTTCTGCCAATAGTTGCTTATATCTCACCCTAACTTCCTCCTCCCTTAGTTTATACACTTTTACCTCTCTCTTTATTGCTGTTGCCATTTTCTTTTTGTCCCATCTACCTTTTACTCTAACTGTAGCTAAAACTAAATAATGATCTGATATATCCGTTACCCCTCTATAAACATGTACATCCTGAAGCCTACCCATCAACCTTTTATCCACCAATACATAATCTAACAAACTACTTTCTTTACGTGCTATATTATACCTTATATACTTATTTATACTCTTTTTTCATAAAATATGTATTACTTATTACCAAACCTCTTTCTACACATAGCTCAATTAACGGTTCCCCATTTACATTTACCCCTGGCACCCCAAATTTACCTACTACTCCCTCCACAACATTTTTACCCACTTCAGCATTGAGATCCCCAACCACAAGTACTCTCTCACTTGGTTCAAAACTCCCCATGCACTCACTCAACATCTCCCAATATCTCTCTCTCCTCTACACTTCTCTCTTCTCCAGGTGCATAAACATTTACTATAACCCACTTTTCACATCCAACCTTTATTTTACTCCACATAATCCTTGAATTTATACATTTATATTCTCTCTTTACCTGCCATAACTGATTATTCAACATTATTGCCACTCCTTCTTTAGCTCTAACTCTATTTGAAACCCCTGACCTAATCCCATTTATTTCTCCCCACTGAAACTCTCCTACCCCCTTCAGCTTTGTCTCACTTAAAGCCAGGACATCCAGCTTCTTTTCATTCACAACATCTACAATCATCTCTTTCTTATCATTCGCACAACATCCACGCACATTCAAACATCCCACTTTGACGGTTTTCTTCTTTTTCTTTTTAGTAAATCTATACAGGAAAGGGGGTTACTAGCCCATTGTTCCCGGCATTTTAGTTGACTTTTACAACACGCATGGCTTACGGAGGAAAGATTCTTATTCCACTTCCCCATGGATATGAAAGGAAAAGCAATAAGAACAAGAACTATTAAGATAAAATCAAAGAAAACTCAGATGAGTGTGTATACATAAACGTGTACATGTATGTGTAGCGTGACCTAAGTGTAAGTAGAAGTAAATAGCAAGACGTACCTGAAATCTTGCATATTTATGAAACAGAAAAAAGACACCAGCAATCCTACCATCATGTAAAACAAATACAGGCTTTCGTTTTACACTCACTTGGCAGGACGGTAGTACCTCCCTGGGTGGTTGCTGTCTACCAACCTACTACTACAAAATACAATACAAATATATATATATATATATATATATATATATATATATATATATATATATATATATATATATATATATGTATATCCTTGGACAAAACTGACCTAATTTGCGGGAAATGCTGTGCATAAGAAGCGACTTTCTATATATTAGTATGTGATTGATATCAGTTATTGTCAGTATATTTTGCACATGTACTTGTAGAAATAAAGATATTTATTTATATTTAAGTGGAATGCTTGAGTAATAAGCGCGACCTGATGAGCAAAATGGGTCAATACTCGAAATAGTGGAAGGAAACGTCGTGGCAAGCGATGCAACATGAACGAGTTCAAGTTTTTATTGCAAAACAAAAAATTGCAGCAGAATGGAACAAACTGCCCAGTGAAACTATATGTGAACACAATGTAACTTTCAAGAACCCGCTGGTAAAGCATTTTGCACTAGTAGAATTAAACTCAAATGGGAAGATTCTGAAGTTTGTTCTGGAACTATATCACGATCAACAGTTATCAATGTGCCACACAAGTTAATAATAATAATAATAATAATAATAGTATTAGCGGTGGAGATGAAGGTAACAGTTGAGGGAGTCACAACAGTGGTCACTTGCACCATACTGTTCATAGGTAAAACTAGTGATAACAGTGGTGTACTACTAGTTTTGGTAACAGTGGTGTAATACTAGTAGTTGTGGTAACAGTGATGTAATATTAGTAGTTGTGGTAACAGTGGTGTAATACTAGTAGTTGTGGTAACAGTGGTGTAATACTAGTGGTTGGGGTAACAGTGCAGTAATACTAGTAGTTGTAGTAACAGTGGTGTAATACTAGTAGTTGTGGTAACAGTGGTGTAATACTAGTAGTTGTGGTAACAGTGGTGTAATACTAGTAGTTGTGGTAACAGTGGTGTAATACTAGTGGTTGTGGTAACAGTGGTGTAATACTAGTGGTTGTGGTAACAGTGGTGTAATACTAGTAGTTGTGGTAACAGTGGTGTAATACTAGTAGTTGTGGTAACAGTGGTATAATACTAGTAGTTGTGGTAACAGTGGTGTAATACTAGTGGTTGTGGTAACAGTGGTGTAATACTAGTAGTTGTGTTAACAGTGGTGTAATACTAGTGGTTGTGGTAACAGTGGGGTTAATACTAGTGGTTGTGGTAACAGTGGTGTTAATACTAGTAGTTGTGGTAACAGTGGTGTAATACTAGTAGTTGTGGTAACAGTGGTGTAATACTAGTAGTTGTGGTAACAGTGGTGTAATACTAGTGGTTGTGGTAACAGTGGTGTAATACTAGTAGTTGTGGTAACAGTGGTGTAATACTAGTAGTTGTGGTAACATTGGTGTAATACTAGTAGTTGTGGTAACAGTGGTGTAATACTAGTAGTTGTGGTAACAGTGGTGTAATACTAGTAGTTGTGGTAACAGTAGTGTAATACTAGTAGTTGTGGTAACAGTGGTGTAATACTAGTAGTTGTGGTAACAGTGGTGTAATACTAGTGGTTGTGGTAACAGTGCTGTAATACTAGTAGTTGTGGTTACAGTGGTGTAATACTAGTGGTTGTGGTAACAGTGGGGTTAATACTAGTAGTTGTGGTAACAGTGGTGTAATACTAGTAGTTGTGGTAACAGTGGTGTAATACTAGTAGTTGTGGTAACAGTGGTGTAATACTAGTGGTTGTGGTAACAGTGGTGTAATACTAGTAGTTGTGGTAACAGTGCTGTAATACTAGTAGTTGTGGTAACAGTGGTGTAATACTAGTAGTTGTGGTAACAGTGGTGTAATACTAGTAGTTGTGGTAACAGTGGTGTAATACTAGTAGTTGTGGTAACAGTAGTGTAATACTAGTAGTTGTGGTAACAGTGGTGTAATACTAGTAGTTGTGGTAACAGTGGTGTAATACTAGTGGTTGTGGTAACAGTGCTGTAATACTAGTAGTTGTGATTACAGTGGTGTAATACTAGTGGTTGTGGTAACAGTGGGGTTAATACTAGTAGTTGTGGTAACAGTGGTGTAATACTAGTAGTTGTGGTAACAGTGGTGTAATACTAGTAGTTGTGGTAACAGTGGTGTAATACTAGTAGTTGTGGTAACAGTGGTGTAATACTAGTAGTTGTGGTAACAGTGGTGTAATACTAGTAGTTGTGGTAACAGTGGTGTAATACTAGTAGTTGTGGTAACAGTGGTGTAATACTAGTAGTTGTGGTAACAGTGGTGTAATACTAGTGGTTGTGGTAACAGTGGTGTAATACTAGTGGTTGTGGTAACAGTGGTGTAATACTAGTAGTTGTGGTAACAGTGGTGTAATACTAGTAGTTGTGGTAACAGTGGTGTAATACTAGTAGTTGTGGTAACAGTGGTGTAATACTAGTAGTTGTGGTAACAGTGGTGTAATACTAGTAGTTGTGGTAACAGTGGTGTAATACTAGTAGTTGTGGTAACAGTGGTGTAACACTAGTAGTTGTGGTAACAGTGGTGTAATACTAGTAGTTGTGGTAACAGTGGTGTAATACTAGTAGTTGTGGTAACAGTGGTGTAATACTAGTAGTTGTGGTAACAGTGGTGTAATACTAGTGGTTGTGGTAACAGTTCTGTAATACTAGTAGTTGTGGTAACAGTGGTGTAATACTAGTAGTTGTGGTAACAGTGGTGTAATACTAGTAGTTGTGGTAACAGTGGTGTAATACTAGTAGTTGTGGTAACAGTGGTGTAATACTAGTAGTTGTGGTAACAGTGGTGTAATACTAGTAGTTGTGGTAACAGTGGTGTAATACTACTGGTTGTGGTAACTGGTGTAATACTAGTAGTTGTGGTAACAGTGGTGTAATACTAGTGGTTGTGGTAACAGTGGTGTAATACTAGTAGTTGTGGTAACAGTGGTGTAATACTAGTAGTTGTGGTAACAGTGGTGTAATACTAGTGGTTGTGGTAACTGGTGTAATACTAGTAGTTGTGGTAACAGTGGTGTAATACTAGTAGTTGTGGTAACTGGTGTAATACTAGTAGTTGTGGTAACAGTGGTGTAATACTAGTAGTTGTGGTAACAGTGGTGTAATACTAGTAGTTGTGGTAACAGTGGTGTAATACTAGTAGTTGTGGTAACAGTGGTGTAATACTAGTAGTTGTGGTAACAGTGGTGTAGTACTAGTAGTTGTGGTAACAGTGGTGTAATACTAGTAGTTGTGGTAACTGGTGTAATACTAGTAGTTGTGGTAACAGTGGTGTAATACTAGTAGTTGTGGTAGGAGCAACACATTACATTATTTTTAATATAATATCTTACATTTTCTCTCTTATAAATGAAGCTCATATTGTATATACACTGCTTCATGTGAGACACTGAACAAGATCGAGTTGAAACCCATGGCGAGTGAGTCGTAATACTCATCCATATGGTTCAAATTTCATCATACTGTCTCACTGTGGTTAAAATCGTCCATAATTATTAGTTATACAATGATACTTTGAGATCTTCTTCACTCATCCCTGGAATTTATATTTTCCCTTCTGTTAGGTTCAGTTACCTGATGGGAACTGTCTGATACTACTACTTGTGGTATCCTGTTAGTGACTGTGCCCCTATGTAGTTTCAGTACAGTTCTTAGTTCACTACTCAAACTCTACGTGTTACTGAAAAATACTCTTAAGTTAGGTTACGTTGCGTTACTTTTGTTACCTTCTTTCTATATTTATTACATGTAAATTTCCTTACACATGTTGTCCCTGTTCGCTTATCAGTAAGTAGGTACCTGGGTGTTAGTCGACTGGTGTGGGTCGCGTCCTGGGGGACAGGATTAAAAGAATCACAAAGGCAATAAGACAGACAGTCCTCGATGACGCACTGACTTTACTGGGCTATACTGACAAACCTTCCGGGTTAAAAATTCGAACAAATTTTATCTTATCTTATTCCTGTTTCTTCCTTCCATTGCCTTTTTCTCCAGATTTCTTCGTCAGTTTTCAAAATTTCCCTTTTTGTTTCTCTTATCATCTCTTTAGCCCCCCTCCCCCCCATCCTTAGAGATCATCTCTGCTTTGTATTTTTACGAAAGCCGATTTATGGTGACTGTGCCAGGAATGTTCACACCTTGTGGTGACTGAGGGAACCACTTTGTTCAGTGACTGTGCTAGGAATGTTCACACCTTGTGGTGACTGAGGGAACCACTTTGTTCAGTGACTGTGCTAGGAATGTTCACACCTAGTGGTGACTGAGGAAACCACTTTGTTCAGTGACTGTGCCAGGAATGTTCACAAATGTTCACAAATGTACACAAATGCGGATGGAATTACGAATAAGTATGAAGAGTGGAATGAAAGAATAGATGAGGCATCCCCAGACATCATAGCGGTCACAGAAACTAAACTAAATGAGACAGTAACAGATGCAATCTTCCCACAGGGATATCAGATCCTGAGGAAAGATAGGAGGAGCAGGGGGGGTGGAGGGGTCACACTGCTTGTAAGGCACCGCTGGAGATTCGAGGAAATGGTAGGAGTGGATGGGGGTAGAGAACGGGATTTCATAGTAGGTACCATCCAGTCTGGGGAGCATAAGATAATCATTGCAGTGATGTATAACCCACCACAGAACTGCAGGAGGCCAGGAGAAGAATACGATGAGAACAACAGAGCGATGGTGGACACCCTGGCGGAGGTGGCAAGAAAAGCTCACATGAGCAGAGCGAAGCTACTGGTCATGGGAGATTTCAACCACAGGGAGATCGACTGGGAGAACCATGAACCACGTGGGGGTCCAGAAACTTGGAGAGCCAAGATGATGGACGTGGTACTGGAAAACCTGATGCACCAACATGTCAGGGACACAACCAGAGAGAGGGAGAAGATGAACCAGCAAGACTGGACCTTGTATTCACCCTGAACAGCTCAGATATTGAAGACATAACGCACGAGAGCCCCTAGGAGCCAGTGACCATATGGTGCTTAGCTTTGAGTACATAGTAGAGCTACAGGTGGAGAGGGAAACAGTACCGATAGAGACAAACCAGACTTTAAAAGAGGAAACTACACGGGCATGAGGAATTTCCTGCAGGAAATTCAGTGGGAAAGGGAAATGGAAGGACTGACAATAAATGAAATGATGGAATACGTAGGGGCAAAGTGCAAGGAGGCAGAGGAACGGTTTATACCCAGAGGCAAAGGTTTAAATGGGAAGGCCAGAAAGAGCCCTGGTTTACCCAAAGGTGTAGGGAGGCAAAGACTCAGAGTATCAGAGAATGGAAACGGTACAGAAGGCAAAGAACCCAAGTAAACAAAGAGATTAGTAGAAGAGCTAGAAACGAGTATGCACAAGTACGGAGGGAGGCCCAGAAACAGTACGAAAACGACATAGCATCGAAAGTTAAGTCCGACCCAAAACTGATGTTCAGTCACATCAGAAGGAAGACAACAGTCAAGGACCAGGTGATAAGGCTGAGGAGAGAAGATGGGGAACTCACAAGTAATGATCAAGAGGTATGTGAGGAGCTCAACTTGAGGTTTAAGGAAGTATTCACAATGGAGGAAGGAAGGCAGATGGGTAGGCAGGACATGGTTCGTCACCAACAAGGGATGTACCAAGTGCTAGAGGGCATACACACAACTGAGGAGGAAGTGAAGCAGTTACTCAGTGACCTCGATACCTCAAAGGCGATGGGTCCGGACAATATCTCCGTGGGTTCTTCGGGAAGGAGCTGAGGTACTGAGTGTGCCACTTACCATAATATTCAACACATCCCTTGAAACTGGGCAGCTACCTGAGGTATGGAAGAAGGCCAACGTAGTCCCCATTTTTAAAAAAGGAGACAGAAAAGAGGCACTAAACTATAGACCGGTGTCACTTACATGTATAGTGTGCAAAGTCCTGGAGAAAATCATCAGGAAAAGAATGGTGGAACACCTTGAGCGGAACAGGATAATAAACACCAGACAGCACGGATTCCGGGAAGGCAAATCCTGTGTAACAAACCTCCTAGAGTTCTATGATAAAGTAACAGAGGTAAGGCAGGAGAGAGAAGGGTGGGTTGATTGCATTTTCCTGGACTGCAGGAAGGCCTTCGACACAGTTCCTCACATGAGATTAGTAAAGAAGCTGGAAGAACAAGCAGGTATAACAGGAAGGGCACTGGAATGGATCAGGGAATACCTCAAAAGGAGGCAACAACGGGTCATGGTGCGTGGTGAGGTATCACAGTGGGCGCCTGTGACGAGCGGTGTACCGCAGGGGTCAGTCCTAGGACCAGTGTTATTCCTGGTATATGTAAATGACATGACGGACGGGATAGACTCAGAAGTGTCTCTATTCGCGGATGATGTGAAAATAATGAGGAGAATCACATCGGAAGAGGACCAGGCAGGGCTGCAAACAGACCTGGACAAGCTCGACATCTGGTCTAGCAGATGGCTTCTCGAATTCAATCCCTCCAAATGCAAAGTCATGAGGATCGGAGAAGGGCAAAGAAGACCGCTGACAGAGTACAAGCTGGGCGGACAAAGGCTACAAACCTCGGCAAAGGAGAAAGACCTTGGAGTGAGTATAACGCCAAGCACGTCTCCGGAGGCACACATCAACCAGATAACTGCGGCAGCATATGGGCGTCTGGCAAACCTTAGATTAGCGTTCCGTTACCTTAACAAGGAATCGTTCAAGACACTGTACACCGTGTACGTCAGGCCCATACTAGAATATGCAGCACCAGTCTGGAACCCACACCTGGTCAAGCACGTAAGGAAACTGGAGAAAGTGCAAAGGTTTGCGACAAGGTTAGTTCCACAACTCAGGGGTCTGTCTTATGAGGAGAGATTGAGGGAAATAGGACTAACAACACTGGAGGAAAGAAGGGTCAGAGGAGACATGATAACGACATACAAAATACTGCGGGGAATTGAAAAGGTAGATAGTGACAGGTTGTTTCAGAGAGGGAACACAGAAACAAGGGGACACAACTGGAAGCTGAAGACTCAGATGAGTCAAAGGGATGTCAGGAAACATTTCTTCAGCCACAGAGTAGTCAGGAAGTGGAATGGACTAGAGAAAGTTATAGTGGAGGCAGGAACCATACATAGTTTTAAGACAAGGTATGATAAAGCTCATGGAGCAGGGAGAGCAGAGACCCAGTAGCAGACAGCGAAGAGGCGGGGCCAGGAGCTGAGTCTCGACCCCTGCAACCACAATTAGGTGAGTACCTTGTGGTGACTGAGGGAACCACTTTGTTCAGTGACTGTGCCAGGAATGTTCACACCTTGTGGTGACTGAGGAAACCACTTTGTTCAGTGACTGTGCTAGGAATGTTCACACCTTGTGGTGACTGAGGGAACCACTTTGTTCAGTGACTGTGCTAGGAATGTTCACACCTTGTGGTGACTGAGGGAACCACTTTGTTCAGTGACTGTGCTAGGAATGTTCACACCTTGTGGTGACTGAGGGAACCACTTTGTTCAGTGACTGTGCTAGGAATGTTCACACCTTGTGGTGACTGAGGAAACCACTTTGTTCAGTGACTGTGCCAGGAATGTTCACACCTTGTGGTGACTGAGGGAACCACTTTGTTCAGTGACTGTGCCAGGAATGTTCACACCTTGTGGTGACTGAGGAAACCACTTTGTTCAGTGACTGTGCTAGGAATGTTCACACCTTGTGGTGACTGAGGGAACCACTTTGTTCAGTGACTGTGCTAGGAATGTTCACACCTTGTGGTGACTGAGGGAACCACTTTGTTCAGTGACTGTGCCAGGAATGTTCACACCTTGTGGTGACTGAGGAAACCACTTTGTTCAGTGACTCTGCCAGGAATGTTCACACCTTGTGGGGACTGAAGGAACCACTTTGTTCAGTGACTGTGCCACGAATGTTCACACCTTGTGGTGACTGAGGGAACCACTTTGTTCAGTGACTGTGCCAGGAATGTTCACACCTTGTGGTGACTGAGGGAACCACTTTGTTCAGTGACTCTGCCAGGAATGTTCACACCTTGTGGTGACTGAGGGAACCACTTTGTTCAGTGACTCTGCCAGGAATGTTCACACCTTGTGGTGACTGAGGGAACCACTTTGTTCAGTGACTCTGCCAGGAATGTTCACACCTTGTGGTGACTGAGGGAACCACTTTGTTCAGTGACTTACAAACACTAAACATTAACATATCAACTATAAAACTATGCAGTATAACTCGATTATGTTCCCTCGTCTTCTCCTTCAGACAGTTTCAATTATAACTATCATCAAGCAAACAGAGGAAGCCTTTGTGCAGATGATTCAATTTTAAAATCTGGTTGAAAAATTTCTCTCCAATATCCCAGCTTTAACTATTTGTTGTTCTTAAGCCAGAAAGGGACTCGTATTCCGGTCATTTCTAGAGCTCTAAGATAGAGTGTGAAGCAAATTATGATGCCGCTCTCCAGGGCTCTCCAGGGTTCTACAAGGCTCTCCAGGGCTCTCAAGGGCTCCCCAAGGCTCTCCAGGGCTCTTCAAGGCTCTTTAGGGCTCTCCAGAACTCTCCAGGGCTCTCCAGGCTCTCCAGGGCTCTCCAGGGCTCTTCAAGGCTCTTCAGGGCTCCCAGGGCTCTTCAGGGCTCTTCATGGCTCTCTAGGGCTCCCCAGGGCTCTCCAGGGCTCTCCAGGGCTCTTCATGGCTCTCTAGGGCTCCCCAGGGCTCTCCAGGGCTCTTCATGGCTCTCTAGGGCTCCCCAGGGCTCTCCAGGGCTCTCCAGGGCTCTCCAGGGCTCTTCATGGCTCTCTAAGGCTCCCCAGGGCTCTTCAGGGCTCTTCATTTCTCTCTAGGGCTCCCGGGGCTCTCCAGGGCTCTCCAGGGCTCTTCATGGCTCTCTAAGGCTCCCCAGGGCTCTCCAGGGCTCTTCAAGGCTCTCCAGGGCTCTCCAGGGTTCTTCAACGCTCTCCAGGGCTCTTCAAGGCTCTCCAGGGCTCTTCAAGGCTCTTCAGGGATACATTAACACTCTTCAAGGCTCTCCAGGGCTCTCCAGGGCTCTTCATGGCTCTCTAGGGCTCCCCAGGGATCTCCAGGGCTCTCCAGGGCTCTTCAAGGCTCTCCAGGGATCTCCAGGGCTCTTCAAGGCTCTCCAGGGCTCTTCATGGCTCTCTAGGGCTCCCCAGAGCTCTCCAGGGCTCTCCAGGGCTCTCCAGGGCTCTCCAGGGCTCTTCAAGGCTCTCCAGGGCTCTCCAGGGCTCTCCAGGGCTCTTCAAGGCTCTCCAGGGCTCTTCAGGGCTCTTCAAGGCTCTCCAGGGCTCTTCATGGCTCTCTATGGCTCCCCAGGGATCTCCAGGGCTCTTCAAGGCTCTCCAGGGCTCTTCATGGCTCTCTAGGGCTCCCCAGGGCTCTCCAGGGCTCTCCAGGGCTCTCCAGGGCTCTTTACGGCTCTCCAGGGCTCTCCAGGGCTTTCCAGGGCTCTTCAAGGCTCTCCAGGGCTCTTCAGGGCTCTTCAAGGCTTTCCAGGGCTCTTCATGGCTCTCTAGGGCTCCCCAGGGCTCTCCAGGGCTCTCCAGGGCTCTCCAGGGCTCTCCAGGGCTCTTCAAGGCTCTCCAGGGCTCTCCAGGGCTCTTCAAGGCTCTCCAGGGCTCTCCAGGGCTCTTCAAGGCTCTCCAGGGCTCTCCAGGGCTCTCCAAGGCTCTTCAAGGCTCTCCATGGCTCTTCAAGGCTCTCCAGGGCTCTTCATGGCTCTCTAGGGCTTCCCAGGGCTCTCCAGGGCTCTCCAGGGCTCTTCAGGGCTCTTCAAGGCTCTCCAGGGCTCTCCAGGGCTCTTCAAGGCTCTCCAGGGCACTCCAGGGCTCTTCAAGGCTCTCCAGGACTCTCCAGGGCTCTTCAAGGCTCTCCAGGGCTCTCCAGGGCTCTCCAGGGCTCTCCAGGGCTCTCCAGGGCTCTTCAAGGCTCTCCAGGGCTCTCCAGGCTCTTCAGCTCAGCTTCACCTTCATCAAGGTTCACATTGTTCATCGACCCCCAAACGTTTATTATATGAAAATAATTTAATAAATAGTACTTTAACTATTAGTAGTACGAATAGTAATGATAATAATATTAACAACAACAAAAATAATAATAATAATAATAACAAAAACACCAACAATAATAATTACTTCATGAAAAACATTTTTATTAACACATAGGCCGCTTCCCACCAAGGCAGGGTGGCCAGAAAAAGAAAATTTTTCACCATTATTTGCAAAAGCCTTTGATAAGTGTGACCATGGTGTAATAGCACACAAAATGCGTGATAAAGGAATAACAGGAAAAGTTGGTAGATGGATCTATAATTTCCTAACAAGTAGAACACAAAGAGTAGTAGTCAACAGAGTAAAGTCTGAGGCAGCTACTGTGAAAAGCTCTGTTCCACAAGGCACAGTACTTGCTCCCATCCTATTCCTCATCCTCATATCAGACATTGACAGGGATATAACCCACAGTGCTGTGTCTTCCATTGCAGATAACACCCGAATCTGTATGACAGTGTCCACCGTTGAAGACACTGCAAGACTCCAAGCAGACATAAACCAAATCTTTAAATGGGCTGCAGAAAACAATATGAAGTTCAATGATGAGAAATTTCAATTACTCAGATACGGAAAACGTGAAGAAATTAAAATCTCATCGGAGTACAAAACTAATTCCAACCACACAATAGAGCGAAAAACTAATGTCAAAGACCTGGGAGTGATCATGTCAGAGGATGTCACCTTCAAGGACCATAACAAAGTAGCAATTGCATCTGCTCGAAAAATGACAGGATGGATAATGAGAACCTTCAAAATCAGGGATGCCAAGCCCATGTTGACACTTTACAGATCGCTTGTTCTATCTAGGCTGGAATATTGCTGCACACTAACTGCACCTTTCAAGGCGGGTGAAATTGCTGACCTTGAAAATGTGCAGAGAACCTTCACCGCACGCATAAGTGCGATAAACCACCTCAACTACTGGGAACGCTTGAAGTTCCTAAACCTGTACTCTCTAGAACGCAGGCAGGAGAGATACATTATTATATACACATGGAAAATTCTCGAGGGCTTAGTACCAAACTTGAACACAAAAATCACTCCCTACGAAAGCAAAAGACTCGGCAGGCGATGTAACATCCCCCAATGAAGACCAGGGGTGCCACTAGCACGTTGAGGGACAACACAATAAGTGTCAGGGGCCCAAGATTGTTCAACTGCCTCCCAGCATACTTCAGGGGGATTACCAACAAACCCCTGGCTGTCTTCAAGCAGGCACTGGACAGGCACCTAAAGTCGGTACCTGACCAGCCAGGCTGTGGTTCGTACGTTGGACTGCGTGTGGCCAGCAGTAACAGCCTGGTTGATCAGGCTCTGATCCAACAGGAGGCCTGGTCACAGACCGGGCCGCAGGGGCGTTGACCCCTGGAATTCTCTCCAGGTAAACTCCAGGTATTCACTCCATCACTGTCTTGCCAGAGGCACACTTACACTACAGTTATAAAATGCAATATTAACACACCTCCTTCATAGTGCAGACACTGTACTTCATAAATGTTACCTTGGTTACACTCCAACATCACGTTAAGTCCTTGTTACGCCCTTTGTCATAGTTTAATGTTAAAACGAGGTTTTTCGCTTAATATTATACTCAGGGTTTCTTTAATAATAGCTAAATTAAGGATTCCTCTAGTTTATAATATTATATGACTCTATATTATATGACTCTATGACTGGGTATTATTTGTGTATATGTTTAGGAAACTAGGTAACTTAAAGGTGCTCAAAGGTTAAGTGTGAAGTACTGAGTGGCTCGTTTGTTCCACCCCCTCCCTGTACCGAGTAGAGGTCAAACCCAGACGTTCTACTCAGGGTAGTTCATTCTGAACACTGGTTAAGGATTACTTCTCTGTTGGAATACCTTGTGGATTACACCTGTATTGTGCGGAGCAGTTAGGAAAAGAGACTGTTGGCATTTTATACCTGCTAAGTTTGCACGATAAAGAGTCTCTTACTAGTTTCTGTGGTAGTGAAGTGCTATGTATATTTAATTAATAAGGAAGTAAGACTTTACTTAATTCAATGTATTAAGAGTGATATATCGTATTAGTGAAACTATAGTCACTGTACAAGTGTGGAAGAAAAGTTATATAAGTATTGTTCATGCCTCACCTAAGTGGAAGGTGTTTTTATTAACTATTTAACTTACTAAGTACTGCTAGAAACTTAGAATATGCTAAATAAAATCCGGATAAAGTATTATTCGCCTTATACCTATACCTGAGAGTAGTGAGGAAACTTGTGATATACTAAACCAAAGTGTTCTACAGGCCAGGATCGTAACAGTCCTAAAAACATTTGTCTCTATTCGCTCCTATCTAACACGCTCACGCATGCTTGCTGGAAGTCCAAGCCCCTCGCACACAAAACCTCCTTTTACCCCCTCCTTCCATCCTTTCCTAGGCCGACCCCTATCCCGTCTTCCCTCCACTACAGATTTATACACTCTCGAAGTCATCCTATTTCGTTCCATTCTCTCTACATGTCCAAACCATCTCAACAACCCCGCCTCAGCCCTCTGGATAATAGTTGGTAATCCCGCACCTCCTCCTAATTTCCTAACTACATTATATTCACACCACACATTGCTCTCAGACACGACATCTCCACTGCCTCCACTGCCTCCTTGTTGCAACATTCACCACCCATGCTTCCCACGCATATAAGAGCATTTGTATAACTATACTCTCATACATTCCCCTCTTTGCTTCCATGGACAAAAATCTTTGTCTCCACTGGCTCCTCAGTGCACCACTCACCTTTTTCCGCTCATCAATTATATGACTCACGTCATCTTTCATCTGCTGACACGTCCACTCCTAAATATCTGAATACATTCACCTCTTCCATACTCTGTCCCTCTAATCCGATATCCAATCTTTCGTTTCCTATTTTTTCTTTATCCTCATCACCTTACTCTTTCCTATATTCACTTTCAATTTCCTTCTTTTACATACCCTACCAAACTCATCAACCAACCTCTGCAACTTTTCTTCAGAATCTCCCAAAAGCACAGTGTCATTAGCAAAGAGCAACTGTGACAACTCCTACTTTGTGTTAGATTTTTTTATCTTTTAACCCCACACCTCTTACCAACACCCGAGCATTCACTTGTCTTACAACTCCATCTATAAATATATTGAACAACCATGGTGACATCACACATCCTTGTCTAAGGACTACTTTTACTGGGAAATAATCTCCCTCTCTCCAATATACTCTAACCTAAGCATCACTATCCTTGTAAAAACTCTTCACTGCTTTCAATACATTTTCAACATCTGCCATCTCACCCACTCTCTTAACCTCTTTTTCTCTCCATATACTCCTCCCTCCTTGCATCACTTCTACTTTGTAAAAACCTCTCATATGCTAACTTTTATCCCTTACTACTCTCTTTACATCATTCCACCAATAGCTCTTCTTCCCTCCCACACCCACTTTCCTGTAACCAGAAAAATTCAGCTGAACACTCTAACACTACATTATTTAACCTACCCCATACATCTTCGACGTCATTGCCTATACTCTCACTAGTCCATCTATCCTCCAATAGTTGTTTATATCTTACCCTAACTGCCTCCTCCTTTCCTTTATAAACCTTCACCTCTCTCTTACTTGCTGTTTCCATTCTCCTTTTATCCCATCTACCTTTTACTCTCACTGTAGCTACAACTAAAAGGTGATCATATATATCTGTGGTCCCTCTATAAACATGTACATCCTGAAGTCTACCCAACAGACTTTTATCTACCAATATGTAGTCCAACAAACTACTGTCATTTCGCCCTACATCATATCTTGTATACTTATTTATCCTCTTTTTCTTAAAATATGTATTACCTATAACCAAACCCCTTTCTATACAAAGTTCAATCAAATGCTCCCCATTATCATTTACACCTGGCACCCCAAACTTACCTACCACACCCTCTCTAAAACGCTTCTCCTACTTTAGCATTCAGTTTCCCTACCACGATTACTCTCTCACTTGGTTCAAAAGTTCCTATACACTCGCTTATCATCTAAAATCTCTCTCTCTCTCTCCTCTACACTCCTCTCTTCTCCAGGTGCATACACGCTTATTATGACCCACTTTTTGCATCCGACCCTTATTTTAATCCACATAATCCTTGAATTTATACATGTATATTTCCTCTTCTCTTTCCATAACTGATCCTTCAACATTATTGCTACCCCTTCCTTAGCTCTAACTCTCTCAGATACTCCTGATTTAATTCCATTTATTTCTCCCCACTGAAACTCCCCTACCTACCGCCTTCAGCTTTGTTTCGCTTAGAGCCAGGACATACAACTTCCTTTCATTCATAACATTAGCAATCGTTTCTTACTTATCATATGCACTACATCCACGAACATTCAAACATACCATTTTTTCTTTTTCTCGTTTTTAGTAGTTTCTACAGAAGGGGTTACTAGCCCATTGCTCCCGGAATTTTAATCACCTCCTAGGACACACATGGATTACGAAGGAAAGATTCTTTTCCACTTCCCTATGGAAAATAGAGGAAATAAAGAAGAACAAGAATTATTAAGAAAAAAGAAGAAAAACATAGATATGTGTATGTATATATGCATGTGCATGCCTGTGTAGTGTGACATAAAGTGTAAGTAGAAATAGCAAGATATACCTGCTACCCAGCGTAGTACCTCCCTGGGTGGTTGCTGTCTTGAAACCTATTACCACAGGACGGTAGTACCTCCCTGGGTGGTTGCTGTCTACCAACCTACTACCACAGGACGGTAGTACCTCCCTGGGTGGTTGCTGTTAACCAACCTATTACCACAGGACGGTAAGAACATAAGAATAGAGGAACACTGCAGAAGGCCTACTGGCCCATACAAGGCAAGTCCTTATCAAAACCACCACTACCTAAGAATTTACTCCCGTACTCACGACACCAATCAAACCCAGCTCCTCCCACTCATATATTTGTCCAATCTCTTTTTAAAGCCACCCAAGGTCCTAGCCTTTATCACCCTACTCGGAAGATTGTTCCACGCATCTACAACTCTGTTCGAAAACCAGTACTTGCCTATGTCCTTTCTAAATCTAAATTTATTCAATTTAAATCCGTTATTTCTGGTTCTTACTTGGTTCGATATCCTCAGTATTTTATTAATATCTCCTTTGTTTATGCCTATCATCCACTTGTACACCTCGGTGATATCTCCCTCATTCTACGTCTCTCCAGAGAGTGGAGATTCAATGCTCTAAGCCTATCTTCATATGGGAGATTTCTTATACTGTAAATCATTTTAGTCATTCTTCTCTGTATGTTCTCCAATGAATCTATATCCATCCTGTAGTAAGGAGACTAAAACTGAGCTGCATAAGCCAAATGAGGTCTCACTAGTGATGTATAGAGCTGTAAAATAACTTTTGGACTTCTGTTGCTTTATTGTGCACACACCTCTTTAAGGGGGGCTCCTTGTCGTGGTAAAGAGGCTATCGGTCTGAGTAATTGGACCTCTTGGTCTTCTTCCTCAGACCGAACCTAATTATCCCCCAATCCCCCTTCTCTTTCCCATCTTCCCCATCCTCCCTTTTCCCTTTCCTCCTCCTCCTCCTCCTCCTCATCCCTCCCTTATTTCCTTCCCATTTTTCTCCTGGGAGCTTCCCTCCACAGGCATTCTAGTTCCTAGGTAGGGGGAAGGGTACTGTGGTCTTCCCCTTTCCGTTGAGGTTTTTGGCGGTGGTGTAGTTTGCCATGGAATCTGGATCGCCCGGGGATGCCCCTCGCTCTCTGGTCTCCCGGGGGGGTGGCTTTGGGTATCTTTCGGGCGACGGGTGTATCTCTAGAGGCCACCTTTCGGATTCCAGGGGTGGTGGCCGAACGAGGTATGCTTTGTGGCGGATATCTGGCCGCCCTCTCTTTTGTCCACCCAGGTAGCTCGGTGGATGTGAGGTTGCTATCCTGGATTGCTGGTTTACTGGCGTGAAGGGTAGGGTATGGCACAGGTTCCATACAGCATCTGCCCTACTTGCGGTGTTGAGGTCCTCTTGGGCATGGAGGGTGATTTACGCCCCTTTCATTCCTCCTAGGAGCTATTCCTCCACGTTCCCCCCTTTTTTTCTTTTCTTTTTTTTATTTTCTTCTCTTCTTTCTTTTTTTTCTTAAAAACAAAAAGAAAGAAGAAACCTAACCATGGATGCCCTAGCCCGTGAACCTAACCATGGATGCCCTAAAATGTGAACCTACCCCTGGGCCCCTTCCTGATACCGCACCCAGTACTGACCCTGCCTCGTTAATGGACAACTCTTCGGACATCTCTAATACCCCTGTACCTCTTGCTGGTGCCGGTTCGTCACCTGCTTCAGATACCGAGGTTCCGACCGGCCCTTTTGACATATCTGACCTTCGCTCTTCTCTGACCTTGATTCCGGCTTCTCCCTCGACGGTGCGGCAATTTTCGGATCGCTCGCCCGTCACCCATCGGACCACCCTTGGTCCCACATCCAAACGACCAAGACCCTTACATGACGGTTCGACACTTCCTTCTCGTTCATCTCAGAAACGACTAGCACGTCGCACACTCCCCTTAAACACTTTGTTTCTCACTACTCAATGGACAAAGTTTTTTCCTCTAAGACCGACTACTCCAACTACCTATCTTTCCAATTATAGTATTGGTAAAGCTCTCCTACGCCATGTAGGTAAAGATATCTCATTTCACGCTCTCAAGAGCAGCACTCGCATCATCACGGTCCAGAATGCTGGCCAAGCTCGCGATCTTTCTCTTCTTACGACCATAGATACTATTCCTATCACTATTGACAAGCATCATTCTCTTAATTCTTATAGTGGTACTGTCATTTTACCCCACACCATTGTCCAACGGAATTTCCAGACATGTGGTGATGACATTTTGGAGCAGCTTGAGCTCCAAGAACTCCCTATCCTTAAGGTTGACACTTTTGTCCTCCCTGCCAGTAAGCCAAGACGTTATCCTTGCAATATAGCTCGTTTAACGTTTGACTGCCGTGAACTCCCACCTTCAGTCTACATTGCAGGTCAACGTTTACAAGTTCGAAAGGTGACCCCTACACCACAACAGTGTAGAAACTGCTGGCGTTTTGGTCATCCAGCGAAATATTGCAGGTCCATGGCTGAATGCCCAGTCTGTGGTGCCGACGACCATGCCAGTCCTTCTTGTACTTTACCTCCCTCTTGCCTTAACTGTCATGAGGCACATCCATCGTACTCTCGCCGTTGTCAGGTTTACCTGAATGAGCGGAAAATCCGTTGTCTCAAAGAGGCGGAAGGCTTCTCATATGCTATGGCCGTCTCTCATCTATGCCTTCAAGGAAGACTTCCCCGTATTTCATATTCTCGCATTGCTAAACGTCGCCCCACTTCTGGGGTTCCAACTTCCTCGACTTCCTCTGTGGTTACAAAATCCTCAGTCACCCCTGTCTCGAATCCTTTTGATGTTCTTGGCTCCGAGGTCCTACCTCAGCATCCCATACTGTCCACACCCCATCCTCTACTCACTTACACAGTTCTGAGTCTACACGTCCTCGTCCTTCACCTAAACCTCCGCGCCCCCCTTCTCCTCATGAGTCCGGCAAAAAATCCCTATTGCCGGGTTCTTCGCCTCTGAATAGTTCTGTAACGTGTGTGGAGGTTCATCCTCCTCCTCGTACAATATCTTCATCCCCTGTCCCCTCTCAAGTTCCTTCCCTGACTGTCCCTTCCCAGGCCACTTCCACTCCTGTCCCCTCCCAAGCCCCTTCGACAGTTTCCTCTTCCATCTCCTCGCCCTCTACTTTAGTACAGTCTATAGTCTCCCCGATGGTTGCTCACTCTCCTTGCATTTCTAATGTAGTCCCACATTCTGCATCTTTGTCTTCCGAAAATCTGGAAGCTATCGCAGAATTTATTGCAGAGTCTGGAACGTTGATGAACACCACTCCACCTTCGGTTCCTCCTCCTCCTCTCTCATCGTCTACACCCCTCCTTCCTTCACAGCATTCCACTCCTTCTCTGATTACGAGTCTTCTGCTGCCTCCACATGTGGACTTTTCTAACCCTAGTCCATAGATACCTCTAACTTCGACTTCTATCTTTCTCTCTATAAATCATGGCTTATTTGCAGTAGAATATCCGAGGCCTCAGGGGTAACCGGGGTGAGCTTCAGGTGTTGCTCTCCCAGTTTTCCCCTGTTGGTGTCTGTTTGCAAGAACCCAAATTGCAATCCTCTGTTATCCGGCACTTTTCAGGCTATGATTTGTTATATTCATCTGATCCTTTTTCCGATGGAACCTTTAACGAAAGTGCTCTTCTTATACGCACTGGTGTTCCATACCATCAGCTCTATGTTCATTCTTCTCTAAATTACACTGCAGCCCGAATCCACTTGAATAAGTGGTATACACTCTGTTCTTTAAATCTCTCCCCTTCGCGAGCATTCTTGATTTTCTGGTTTCTTCATTACCACCACCCCTTCTATTACTTGGCGATTTTAACGCACACCATTTTCTTTGGGGAGGGTCGCACTGTGACTCCCGTGGCGTTCAGTTGGAGGCATTTCTTGCTTCTCTCCCCCTCCATGTTTTAAATACGGGTACTCCTACCCATTTTGATCCCTGAACTCATTCTTTCTCCTGCATCGATCTTTCCATCTGCTCTTCATCAACTGTCCTTGACTTCACCTGGTCTGTCCTCCCGGACTTGCATGATAGCGATCATTTCCCAATCATCCTTATGTCCCTTTCGTGTTCTCCACCTCCTCGTAGCCCACACTGGCAATTTGACCGGGCGAATTGGGACATTTACGCACAACTTACTGCCTTTCATGAGGTTCCTTCCTCGTCCTTCATTGATGAGGTTTTACATCTTCTTTTCGTCCTCCATCTTCACGGCAGCTTTACATTCTATCCCCCAAACCTCGAGCAAGCTTTCTCAGAAGTGCGTGCCTTGGTGGTCTCCTGCTTGTGCTCGGGTAGTACGTTTGAAACGCGCTGCGTGGGGTAGGTATCGGTATAACAGAACCACAGAGAGACTCCTTGATTTTAAGGAGAAGAGAGCAATTGCTCGCCGTGTCATACGTGATGCTAAACGCACTTGCTGGCGAGATTACGTTTCTACTGTCACTTCGGCTTCCTCAATGAGTGCAGTCTGGAAGAAAGTGCGGAAATTGAGTGGTAAATTCTCCCCCGACCCGGCTCCTGGTCTTCAGGTTGCCGGTGTCGATATAGCACACCCTCTTGCCGTTGCCACTGAAATTGGTAATCATCTGGTCTGCATTTCTCAGGGGCTCCATCTATGCCCCTCGTTCCTTTCTTCTAAGTCTGCCAGCGAGTTAAAGCCCTTAGAGTTTTCTTCTCTCAGAGAAGAATCTTATAATGTGCCTTTTACCCTTCAAGAACTGGAAGCAACACTCTCTGCTTGCCGATCATCAGCAGCTGGGCCAGACGGCATACATATTCGTATGCTACAGCATTTACATCAGTCTGCTCTTACTGTCCTCTTACGACTCTTTAATCTTATATGGTCGCAAGGAGTTATTCCCCAACTGTGGAAGTCTGCTATTGTTCTTCCTTTTCGCAAACCGGGTACTACGTGACATGATACCTCCCACTACCGTCCATCGCTCTTACCAGTGCAGTTTGCAAGGTGATGGAACGTCTAGTTAATAGACGTTTGATGTGGTATTTAGAGACTCACAGTAGTATCTCCACTAGTCAATATGGCTTTCGTAAGGGCCGTTTTGCCATTGACCCCTTACTGCGCTTGGATACATATATTCGTAATGTATTTGCCAATAACCACTCGGTTATCACCAATTTTTTCGATCTCGAGAAGGCTTATGACACAACTTGGAAGTATAATATCTTGACCCAGGCCCACTCCTTAGGCCTCCGAGGCAATCTACCATTTTTCCTTAACGCTTTCTTAACTTAAAGACATTTCCGTGTCCGGGTTAGTAATGAGCTTTCCCCGGAATTTGTCCAAGCTGAAGGTGTCCCCCAGGGTTGTATTCTGAGCACAACACTATTTCTCCTTGCTATAAATAATCTGGCCTCAGTTCTCCCATCCAACATTTGGTCATCGCTTTATGTGGATGACTTTGCTATAGCTTGTGCGGGTGCTGACTGTCACCTCATTGCAGTTTCCCTCCAGCATGCCATCAACCGGGTTTCTGATTGGGCCACCTCTCACGGGTTTAAATTTTCTAGTAGCAAAACTCATCAAATTACGTTTACTAGACGTTCAGTGGTCTCTGATCATCCGTTGTAAATATACGGCTCACGTATCCCAGAACGTGATACAGTCAGGTTTCTCGGCCTCTTGTTTGACCGTCGATTGTCCTGGAAACCTCACATTACCTCGCTGAAGGCAACTTGTCATAGCCGGCTGAACCTCCTAAAAACCCTCGCACATCTTTCGTGGGGGGCTGATGGTAGCACTCTCCTCCGCCTGCATTCAGCCCTAATTTTATCGAAACTCGATTATGGTGACCAGATATATTCGGCGGCCTCCCTACTCTTTCCAGCCTTAATCCCATTCATCACCAGTGATTGCGTTTATGCCTTGGTGCATTTCGTTCTTTCCCAGTTGAGAGCCTCTATGTAGAAGCTAACATTCCATCCTTGTCCGATCGTCGTGATGCACATTGCATTCGCTATTATGTTCGCTCCCATGACCTCCGCAATCCTTCCATGTATAGGATTGTCACAGATGTTAGTAGGCGCTCTTTATTTGTCTGTCGCCCCTGTTTACTTCGTCCCTTTTCTCTTCGTCTACATTCACTCTTGTCTTCCCTTCAACTTCCACCTTTATACGTTCATGTGACATCTCCCTTTCCCCTATTCCCTTGGGAAGTTCCTGCTGTCCATGTCTGTTCTATTCCCCTACCTTGCGCGAAAGCCCAACTACCTACGGCGACTTCTCGCTCTTTTTTTCTAGACCACTTCCGTTCTCATTTCCATGCTATCGCAGTATACACCGATGGTTCAAAGTCATCTGACGGTGTCGGATTCGCAGCAGTCTTCCCGGACAGCGTCGTGCGAGGGCATCTGTTACCCTCGGCTAGCATCTTTATGGCTGAATTGTATGCCATTATTGTGGCACTTATCCGTATTGCATCTATGCCTGTGTCACCATTTGTGATCGTTTCAGATTCCCTTAGTGCTTTACAGCCTATCCGTAAAATTGATACACCTCACCCCCTAGTTCTTCGTATCCATCTTTGGTTATGCCGTATCTTTAGCAAACACAAAGATATTGTTTTTTGTTGGGTCCCTGGTCATGTTGACGCACAGGGCAATGAACAGGCAGACACTGCTGCGCGGTCAGCAGTACATGACCTTCCAGCTTCATATAGAGGTGTTCCTTTCACAGACTATTTTGCGGTCATTGCTAAATAACAAACTGCTAAATAACAAACTTCATTCTATTAAACCGATTATAGGTTTCTGGCCTTCTTCTTGTCACCAATGTCGGGGTTGGGAGACTACACTCTCCCGTCTTCGCATCGGCCACACTCGTCTTACTCACGGGTATCTCATGGACAGGCTCCCTGCCCGTCTCTGTGAGCATTGTCAGGTTCCAGTGTCTGTTCGACATATTCTGTTGGACTGCCCGCTCTATCAACGAGCACGCAGAATTTACCTCCAACGGCGTCTTCGCTCTGCGGCCCTTTCTTTACCTTCCCTTCTTGCTGATGGACCCTCCTTTAATCCTGACTCTCTCGTTGACTTTTTGACTGAAACTGACTTACTACACAAACTCTGAAGAATATACCTCTAGCACCTCCCGCAGTCCCTTCTACCTCGATCTCTTGCTACCCTCTATCCCTGCACTATCCACTGTCCTGCTGCACTCCATACCCTACTAATCATCCATCTTCCTCTTACAACCCATTCTCCCTGCATCCTGCAATAACCTGCAGCGCTGTATGACCCCTGTGGTTTAGCGCTTCTATTTGATTATAATAATAATAATTATTGTGCACACTTAGGCACTGTTGTCTTGGCTTTAAATTTCTGCTTACCATGACTCCCAAGTCTTTTTCACATTCTGTATGATCAAGCTCTACTTCACCTAGTTTATAAATTCGAGGGATATTTTCATTGCCAAGGACTAGTACCTTACACTTGTCCACGGAAAAATAAACACATAAGCAGTATAATGTGATCCTTTATTGACAACGTTTCGCCCACGCAGTGGGCTTTATCGAGTCACAAACAGATCTATCTGGATACAAGATACATGAGTATTTATAGGATTTAGTCAGGTGGAGAATGCTGCATGTGACAGTCTTCAAAGTAGGGTGATAGTTACAACCTTGGGTAACATAAAAAGAGATTGGACAAGTATAAGAACACAAGAAAGAAGGAACACTGCAACAGGCTTACTGGCCCATACTTGGCAAGTCCATGTCAAAACCAACCCACCAATACCAACAGTATATGGGTAGACTTGCAGTGTTCCATTCTTAAGTTCTATGTGGGAAAGCGATGAAGAAGTTTCTTGGCAATAGGTTCAGCTATGTTGTAGAAGCCGTTGTTCTGGTTGAAGCTGTTGGATATACATATAAGTGATGACTTAACTCAGTGAAGACGTGTCTTGTGTGCTCTCTGTCAATCTGAAGATGTCCTCTCTTGAGCTACTCTACCAGCAGCTGAAGGAAGAACTGAGGGTAGCTAAGCTTGAGATACAGCGACTGACTGAGGAAAACAAGAGGATTCGTAGTAATCCTCCTGTTGAGAATCCTCAAGCCAGGAAAGGAACCTGGACAGTGGCTAAAACGCATGGGACAAAGTTAAGGCTCAAGAGGACGGGTGGAGAGGTAGAAACAACGAAGACCCAGGAGAATGTTGTGGAAACATCGAACCCATTCTCCGTGCTACCCGATGAATGTGAGTCGACTTCTGGGAGCGTCACGACGAAAGACACAAAGGAAGGTAAAAACATTGTTGTTGTTGGGGACAGTCAGGTTAGGTACATGGATAGGGCTTTCTGTTTGATAGGAGTAGGAGACAGAGGGTTTGCTTTCCTGGGGCTGGGATGGAGGATATTGTTAGCCATCTGGACGACATCATGAGAGGTAATGGGAGCAATCCTATTATCTGTCTCAGTGCTGGAGGCAACGATGTTGGCAGACGTAGGAGTGAGGACCTGACTAGCAGGTTTAGGTCAGCAATAGACATAATTAGGAAGAAGGGTGGGAACCCTGTCATATGTGGTATTTTGCCAAGGAGAGGAGTTGGAAATGAATGGCTGTCCAGGGCAATTGGTGTCAATTGCTGGCTGGACAAATACTGTAAGGAAAATTCAGTAACATTCATTGACAACTGGGACCTCTTCTATGGCAGAAATGACATGTATGCCAGGGATGGGGTTCACTTATCCAGGTCTGGGGTGGGGGCACTAGCAACTGCAGTGGAGGGAGCTGTTAGGGCTTTAAACTAGAAATAGTTAGTGGTATGGGTTTTGGGGGGGAAACAGAGAAGTCCCAGTGTAGTAATATTATAAGTTGTAGGAGAACTAGTAATAGGCAGAATAAGGTGGATAGTGGAAAGCTAGTGACACTAGATGACAAGGACAGTAATAGGTATAATGGAAAAACAGAGATGAGCAGGAAGGGTAAAGAGAAAGGAGGGTCTCTAAATATATATTACACCAATAATCGTAGTGCTAGGAATAAGATGGACGAGTTGAGATTAGTTGCAAGTACGGGTAATATTGATGTTTTTGCAATAACTGAGACATGGTTTAATATGAAAAATCGGACTTGCCTGCCGAATGTCACATTCAGGGTTTTAAATTGTTCCAAGTAGACAGAAGTATCGGGAAAGGGTGGGTGGCACTCTATGTCCGTGATCATTTAAATTGTTGCATAAAAACGGGTATAAAGTCTGAATTAACACATACAGAGTCTGTCTGGATAGAATTTTCAGAGGGTGTGAAAATTGATTTTAGGCGTGATTTACCATCCTCCAAACTTAGATAGGGAACAAGGAGACTACTTTGGGAGGAAATTGTTAAGGCCACAAGACACGATAACGTAGTAATTCTAGGGGACTTTAACTTTAGTCAGATTGATTGGAATTTCATGACAGGGAATTTAGAATCTAACGACTTTTTAGAAGTAGTTCAGGATTGCTTTTTGAAGCAGTTTGTAACAGAACCTACAAGGGAAATAACCTACTTGACTTGGTTCTGGCAAGCAAGAAACCCTTGTTAATAATTTAGAAATTACAGAGGAACTCGGCTCAAGCGACCACAAGTCAATTACCTTTAGCATTG
The DNA here is from genome assembly GCA_009830355.1 of Cherax destructor. NCBI lineage: Eukaryota > Metazoa > Arthropoda > Malacostraca > Decapoda > Parastacidae > Cherax > Cherax destructor. The sequence goes on along the minus strand of WNWK01012799.1, from coordinate 2,347 downwards.
AATGGATGTATGATAGTAGGGATAATTCAGTAATGGTCCCAGATTTTCGCTTAGCAGATTATAATGGACTTAGAGAACACTTATCAACTGTGGACTGGGGTGAAGAGAGGTATCAATATGACAGTTTTCTTAACACTATACAGGCTGCCCAAAGAACATTTATCCCGTATAAAGAAATTAGATCAAGTAGAAATGACCCAAAATGGATGAATAATAGGCTCAAATATCTTTTAGGGCAGAAGAAAGGAATTTATAGGCGCATAAAAAGAGGTGAGGGTCATCTTATAAATCAGTATATTGACATTAAGAGGGACGTTAAAAAGGGAATAAGAAAAGCTAAACGGGACTATGAAATTAAAGTTGCTAGGGATTCAAAAACTAACCCAAAACGTTTTTTCCAGGTTTATAGAACAAAAGTTAGGGATAAGATAGGTCCCCTTAAAAATAACTTTGGGCATCTTACTGACAAGGAGAATGATATGTGCTCTATTTTTAATAATTATTTTCTCTCGGTTTTCACACAGGAAGACATTAATAATATCCCAGTAATTAATTTTTACAGAGGCCCAGAAGAAGATAAATTATGTAATATCACAGTCACTAGTGAAATGATTATGAAACAGCTGGACCGACTGAAACAAAATAAATCGCCAGGTCCTGATGAGCTTTTTGCAAGGGTTCTTAAGGAATGCAAAATGGAACTCTGTGAACCAATATCTAACATTTTTAATTTATCTCTTCAAACAGGTGTAGTGTCTGATATGTGGAAGATGGCTAATGTAATTCCTATTTTTAAAGCAGGGGACAAGTCACTACCGTCAAACTACCGCCCAATAAGCCTGACCTCAATTGTAGGCAAATTACTAGAGTCAATTATAGCTGATATTATTAGAAGCCATCTAGATAACCATAATTTGATTAATGATACCCAGCATGGATTCACGAGGGGCCGTTCATGCCTATCTAATTTATTAACCTTCTTCAGTAAAGCTTTTGAGGCTGTTGATCACGATAAAGAATTCGATATTGTTTATTTAGACTTTAGTAAGGCTTTTGATAGAGTACCGCACCAGAGACTGTTAAAGAAAGTGGCAGCTCATGGCATTGGGGGAAAAGTGCTGTCATGGATCGAGTCATGGCTCACCAATAGGAAGCAGAGAGTGTGCATAAATGGGGTTAAATCCGAATGGGGACTTGTAACAAGTGGTGTTCCAAAGGGATCAGTCTTAGGCACATTGTTATTTATAATATATATCAATGACCTTGATGAGGGAATTACTAGTGATATGAGCAAATTCGCCGACGACACGAAGATAGGTAGGATAATTGATTCAAACATAGATGTCATAGAACTTCAGGAAGATTTAGACAAACTTAATTCGTGGTCAGAAAAGTGGCAGATGCAGTTCAATGTAGATAAATGCAAGGTTCTGAAGCTCGGGAGTGTCCATAACCCAAGCACTTATAAGTTAAATAACGTAGAACTTAGCCATACAGATTGCGAGAAGGACTTGGGGGTGATGGTAAGCAGCAACCTTAAACCAAGACAGCAATGCCTAAGCGTACGTAATAAGGCAAATAGATTACTGGGATTTATATCAAGAAGTGTTAGCAACAGAAGTCCAGAGGTTATATTACAGCTTTATACATCATTAGTAAGGCCTCACCTAGATTACGCAGCTCAGTTCTGGTCTCCATATTACAGAATGGACATAAATTCGTTAGAAAACATTCAGCGTAGAATGACTAAATTAATACATAGCATTAGAAATCTTCCTTACGAAGAAAGATTGAAGACCCTAAAATTACATTCACTTGTAAGACGTAGAATGAGGGAGACATGATCGAGGTATACAAGTGGAAAATGGGTATTAACAAAGGGATATAAATAAGGTCTTGAGGATATCTCTCCAAGAGAGAACCCGCAATAATGGATTCAAGTTAGATAAGTTTAGATTTAGAAAGGATATAGGAAAGTATTGGTTTGGAAATAGGGTAGTTGATGAGTGGAACAGTCTGCCTAGTAGGGTTATTGAAGCTAGGACCTTGGGTAGTTTCAAATTTAGGTTGGATAAATTCATGAGTGAGAGGGGTTGGATTTGAGTGGGACTCGGCATGAGTGGGTAGAATTGTCAAAGCTTATTTCTTGGGTAGCATTGAAAATTGGGTTGAGCAAATATTCTGTTAGTGGGACGGATTGTGAAGGACCTGCCTAGTATGGGCCAACAGGCCTGCTGCAGTGTTCCTCCTTTCTTATGTTCTTATGTGCTTATGATTCTTCGGTATTGAGTGTTGTCTTCTCTGGTGATGAGTTATGCGTTTCTGTCGTTGATTAAATGGTTGTGTG